>OZ023218.1:4115474-4141515 GCA_963995525.1 Escarpia spicata | reverse complement strand
TTGTTCTCGTGACGTTTCGACTGCGATCAACAGTCTTCTTCAGACGACTACCACTAGATGGCGACACGTAGTCCTCTGGCTCAGCAGTAGTCACTCCGGTGTGTGCCCCCCCATGGCTGCGCCCTAGGGCGACTCTTCCTAAGATGCGCCCGCCGTCACTTAGACTATGAGGTTGAAGAGTACCGATCCTTCGCTCCTCCAGGTCCATGAAGGTCCTTGGTTTCTTCTAACCCAGATCGCTACTTTGATGCCTCTTGCCTAGCAGTCCGACTCCCTGTCCACAATTTGGTAGAATTTGTTCGGCAGCGCCAAGCACGACGTGCTCACCCCCATGACGATGAAGGCGATCTGGCGACACAACAGTCTTTGTGAACGAACACGACCTCAACAACGTCAACAATGCTATATTCTGCTATGCTATCAAAATACAGTCAAACTTCCTTTACTGTCACTTCGGTATTACGTCTATCTCGCAACTGTGGGTTACCTTAAGACAGTCCTAAATTATTTCCGTAGCATTAAAGAATAGCATATTAGTTCCGCCAATGCGGTTACCTCTCTACTCGGGTCACTTTCGTCCGGTCCCGAGGTGACCGTAATAGAGAAGTTCCACTGTATTGTCTGCTTACGTCAAGGACCCATGCTCCGTCGGGAATATAAAATGTTATGTAAAATAATTCATGTAATCCATGTCTCATATAGCCAACAGTACGTAGCTATGTTGCGCTAATCTAACCTACGGGTCTGTTCATTGCAACCCCAGTGTAAAAACTGTGGTTACATTATTTATAATTAGCACTCAATGTAACAGCTGATAATAGGTTGAAAAGTACAATCTTCATGTATAATGTTTATAAAAACGTGTGTATACGATATTCTACTTCTCTGTGAAGAACAGTATATCATATTGTTTCCACAGTGATGATATTGCTTCATTGAGGAAAATTTCCAAAGACGTCAAAGCTGATGGTGTTAAGTGTTTGGCATATCTACTACGGATGGTATATTGTTTCTCCTAATGTATGTTTGCTTTACGAATCATCACAGCACAAGTGAGACGAGTTTTTGAATTATTTGGGTAAGAATACGTCATTTGTAGAGAGAAAACACCAGAGTATAATCATTGTAAAACTATTGATTGAATGCTGCAGTAAATACTCCTTTTGAATCTGAACAACTGTGTAACATTTCCGGTCTGATTATCTCAGATTATGACAAATATGGTCTGGAATCATTATCAGCAACGTCTAAAGTGATAAATTAAATCACGCTATCTGTTTAAACAGTGTTCATCCAATAATCGCTATACATCCAAATCCATGATTCAGACCATCTCCTTGAATGATGCGTTGTGTCTATTTGTGTTACTGATGAAAATCATTGACAGTGTATCTACACAGACAGAAACAAACTTGAAATGTGTCCTATTTGAAATGGGCAAGATTACAACATCAGAGAATGTGGAAAGAGTAGGGTTGTCTATCGGACCAGGGTACACATTCCCGAGGACTGTACAAGTACAAACACGAACTGTTCAGATAAACTGCACAGATGTGACATAGATCAACGATCTGATGATATATGGGGAGCGGTGGTCGAGTGTTAGAGCGGCGGACTGTCGGTCGTGGGAACTTTGGTTCGAATCCAACAACCGACCGCCGTTTCGAGACTTGGGCAATTTCGTTCACTCATGTGTTTTTCGGAAGATATACTATAAGCTGATGGTTTCTTCTACGTGGTGGATATGCCAGGGGAACTAACAGATCCCATACAACTGGTAAATGAGTAACACGCAGTGCGCAATGTTCCACATGCGCTTTGACCCACACTTCTCAAAGTGACATCAAACCTCAAAGAGAACGATCGGACGGAGTAATTTTGCAGTGACAGGTCTATAGGTGAGAAATAGATTGCCAAAATGTGTGCGATTAGCAGGGCCATTATCAGCATTCCAGAAAAAAACGTATATTACGCCTGCACTACCTGCCTTGGTGCAAACACTGGCTGCGACATTTAAATGACATTAGTTTCTATTATAAATATTAACATGTAGTGGACTCGCTAACTCTAGAGAAGGTAAACTCTGTAAACCATATTCAACAATACTCTAGCCACATACGTGTGGCTAACAAAGACTGGTGAACTAATCATAAAAAGAAGATGACGAAGAAGGAGAAGAAAAAGCCCAAAAAGACGATGGAATAGGAGAACAATAATATGAAGCACAAGAAGGAGAAGGAGAAGAGAAGATGTGTTGCGCTTCGAGAATTTGGTCTAGAAACAATTAGTACTCACCTGCATCATGCGGACGCGACTGACGTTGAGGTCGGCGATGCGGCCACAGACGATGCGACTGATGCCGGACGACGCCCCGATACACACGATCAGAAGGCCTCCGTCAAACTCGGGCGTCTCCTGCTGGGCGTGTTTCACCTGCGCACAGCAATAGAATATCATATATATATTAATACGCTGACTTTGGAGCATTGTAGGTCTGTCTCCTCCGAGGCGCCGAAGTCCACTCGCTCTCATCCAGCGCAGTAGCTCAGTGTTAGAGCCTCGGACTCTCAATCGAGAGAAACAGAGTTCGAATCCTGTGCTGCCGTGTGGAAACTTGGGAAAGTTCGTTCTCTCTACGTTGCTCCAGGTCACTCACCTGTATGAATAAGTACTTGGCTATAGACAGTGGTGGATATTTGCGTACGAATAGTATTCGCCCATTAATTGCAGCGTGGCTGAATTTTTCCCAGAGAAGTCAAGATGGTGTTCTGCCAGGGAGTAAAGTATAAAGCGCTTTGAGCACTCCAGACGATTGGATAGTACGCTACATAAGAACTTACCTTTACCTTCAATGTCCATTCACTTTCAGGGACGTCCGATCTACCAACTGGCGATGTATTTAGTGTCAGAGTCAATCACTAGATGTACGTATGGGGCAGACGTTAGTCTCAGTGTCAGTGTCACTCACCAGGTGTACATACGGACCGCAGTATCCGAGAGAAGCGATCGTGACGCCGACAGTCCAGAGGACGTAGTTCCGGTTTAGGAATATTCGCAGGTTGAGGAACTTGCTGATGTAGTGCTTATAACCGTGCACCACTTCGATGACGGTGGAGCGGCGGGTATGGCGCAAATAGTGGTCGAGCTCGTGGTGTCGTGCACTTCTTAGTGGTCGCCAGAGGGCGCAGCACACGATGAGCAGGGCGGGCATCACCGTCAGTATCGACAGCGTCTTGCGTATTCCCACAACATCCAGAAGCTGCGATTGGAAGGACGTCATTATCGGCAAGGAGTTGATAATAGATGCAATAGATACAAAAGGATTTTCTTAATTGTGCCATTTCTCTTTACAACAGCCAATTATTCCTTAGAAACGTGTTATACCAACCAGATTTTGTAGTCTGAATATGTGTAGCCGTGTATATACGCATCCCTGCTTGTTGTAATACTTATTTTTTTCATCACGCGTTCATTCGCCACTCACACCCTCACATTTCATCCATCCACCCATCATTTGTTCGCCAACGTAATCTCTATGATTACCTGTTTTAATATGTGATATATGTGTATTTGCACAAATTTAGCTTGATTGGTTCGTGTCGCAACATTACTTTCTCATATACATAATGAGAGCCTGTTGTAAAAAGAATGTTTCTTTAAAGAAGCATTAGAGATTATGTTACGTTACGTTGTGTCATATGTTGTCATGTCATGTTAAGGGCCTAGTACACATGTCGACGGCGACGGCAAAATCTCGAAGGCAACGCGGCAAACTGCGAGCAGAGCTAAGTACACTTAACGCGGTAATCTTCGACGGCATATGCAAATTGGTCACATGAGCAGTTTGTGGACGCTATAAAATTGAAGTTTTTTATAATCGGGATGGGGACAGAGCATATAGCACTTCAAGGATCAGTTTCTCTGTCACCATTATAAAAACGTTCCTTCTGCGAAGAATTGAATACTGAGCTCCTAATTATGTATAACATAAATAAACATGATATTCACTCGATTACCCACCTTTCCTTAAAATCAAATCAAATTATATCAATTATAATATATATATAAAACAATGATTCTATAGTTTTATTTTGTGTTTACATCGCTTTGTTGGAACATGTGCAATTTGGCGTCACAGCTGATTGGTAAAAAAATCTATGTTCCGATTAGAGCGATTTTTATTTTGTCTCTTGCCGTCGAGGTTTACCATTGCCATCGACATGTTTACTGAGCCCTTAATGCTCTGCGCTGGCAGATTTAATGCAGAAATTACTCAAAACGTATACGGGGCTATATTTAGCTCTCTCTAGCTCTCTCTCTCTCTCTCTCTCTCTCTCTCTCTCTCTCTCTCTCTCTCTCTCTCTCTCTCTCTCTCTCTCTCTCTCTCTCTCTCTCTCTCTCTCTCTCTCTCTCTCTCTCTCTCTCTCTCTCTCTCTCTCTCTCTCTCTCTCTCTCTCTCTCTCTCCTCTCTCTCTCTCTCTCTCTCTCTCTCTCTCTCTCTCTCTCTCTCTCTCTCTCTCTCTCTCTCTCTCTCTCTCTCTCTTCTCTCTCTCTCTCTCTCTCTCTCTCTCTCTCTCTCTCTCTCTCTCTCTCTCTCTCTCTCTCTCTCTCTTCTCTCTCTCTCTCTCTCTCTCTCTCTCTCTCTCTCTTCTCTCTCTCTCTCTCTCTCTCTCTCTCTCTCTCTCTCTCTCTCTCTCTCTCTCTTTCTCATACACACACACACACACACACACACACACACACACACACACACACACACACACACACACACACACACACACACACACACACACACACACACACACACACACACAGACGTATATATAAATATATATATATATATAAATATATATAAATATATATGTAGAAAACTGCCCAACGTTATATATATATATATATATATACATATATATATATACATACATATATATAAAGGTATATATATATATATATATACATATATATATATATATATAAAGTTTTTCTACTGCCACCCAAATTCTGACTTTCCGACGACCAATGGCTTCAAACAATGAATTTGTGATAAATAATTATAAATAATTACTGATAAATAAACAGACGTAAATGCTAATGTAGAAAATCTCGGGATAACCCGGAAGTAAACTAGTGACCAGTCCCTGACCTTTGTTAGGACGAACGGCAATATGATGGTTGCCGAGGAGCTGCCGAAGCACACGATGCCGTTGACAACGCCCATGCGCTGCTCGAAGTATTGGCCAAGTATGACAATGGCGGGGTTGTAGACGAAAGAGCCGCCGGTACCAAACATAATCCCCAGTGTGAAGTACAGATAGTTGATGTTCGGCACGTAGGCGCTGCTAATGACGCTGATCGTCATCGTGATGGAGCCGATGAGGGCCGTCGACTGGATGCCGACCCGGTCAATGAGGATGCTGGCGATGGGCGACATGAAGAACGTGACGGACATCATCAACGAGCCGATCCAGGCTGGTGGATAGAGAGCAGAAAATTCCATTAAACGTACATATATGACGGGCATCACCAATGCGCAGACCCAGGCTGGTGGATAGAGAACATAAACTGCCGTTAAACATACATGTAACGGACATCATCAATGAGCCGACCCAGGCTGTCGGAGAGATAAAAAAACTCCATTAAACAGACATGTGACGGACGTTATCAGTGAGCCGACCCATGATATAAGCTGCTGTTGTTGCTGCCGCTGCCGCCGCCTCCGCCGCCGCCGCCGCCGCTCCTACACAGTTAAGCTCGCACAATTCTTGAAACATGATGTCGTGTATTGTCCTGAAACACGCTCATATTCCGATGATGTAGAGTGAATTTTACCAGTTCTTACCCATAGGCATTGGGATTGCAGGTAATGGCCATCACTGCTGTGTGCATTTGATAATATGGGCATTCAATGTATGCATCTGCTTACGTGCAGTGAGCATTCCAACTGCATGACCTCGTTTCTACTCCAAGAGTCGTGGCATCGTGAGACAATGTGATTTGCGAAACGAACCTGGTTTTGTGTCTTATTCTGGAATCTTCAGCGACCCAATATTTAAGACAATCACTGTTTGTTATCGTTACGTAACATTCTATACTCTTCAACATTACACAACAGGAGTAACATTTAAATCGAGCGACATACTTACATACTTTGAAGACGACATTTGATTGTCCTTTGCAGTACTCCTCCTTTATGCCCGTGAACATCACCCCGAACGTGTTGATAATGCCAAACACGCAAAAACTAGCATAGTACGAGGCTCCTACGACCACCCAGCCGTACCCGCCCTCCGGTGTTTGGGTGTCGCGTGATGGTTTTATAGGAGCATCCCAAGCTTTGGCTTGTTCGGTCTTGTGGATGGAGTGTGACGACTTCGTGGCTGACGGAATGTCGCCAGTCATCCCCACCATGATGCCGCGTATGCTAGGGCACGCTAGGGTTTGCTTCCAGAATTGCGCTGATGAATGTGGTATGCTACTTCGTTGACGTAGCTCGTTAGGCGAAGATGGACGTCACGTGGTTTGAATTATGACGCGTCCCCGGGCTCTCTTCCGGTCACGAGCTCCCTCCAAGAGTGTTGGAAGGAGCTCGCGACAGGAAACGAGTCGCTGTTTGGAGAGTGGAATGTTACCATCCGGAAGTTAAGATATTTTGGACGGCGTGATTGTATAAAAGATGTGACTTGATCTGACTGCATATAGCGCAAACATGTTTTAAAGTGTCTGTTTTACTACCTTTCCTGTTCCGGTCCAACTAGTTGCTTGTTGTTGATGTTGATGTTATAGCTGCTGCTGCTGTTGCTACTGTAACTGCTGCTGCGACTGCTGCTTATTATTATTATTACCGCGGTACCATCTTGATAGTTTTTTTAGGTTTGTTATCCCGGTTATATGGATATGTGGCAACATTCAAAACCTGAAATATATATTTATGTATTCGTATAACATTATCTTTTTGTTGATTTTTAAGCACATTTGTGTTCTTATTTTTTTTTCTTTTTTTTTCTTTTTTCTTTTAACCCGAATATATCACTCTCACTCATGTTGGCCACCGAGATCGAACATTACTAGTTTCAACCATCGGTCTTCAGATTCCTCTGTCTACCATTGCCGTATTCCTCTGTCTACCATTGCCGTATTCCTCTGTCTACCATTGCCGTATTCCTCTGTCTACCATTGCCCTATTCTTCTGTCTACCATTGCCGTATTCCTCTGTCTACAATTGCCGTATTCCTCTGTCTACCATTGCCGTATTCCTCTGTCTACCATTGCCGTATTCCTCTGTATACCATTGCCGTATTCCTCTGTCTACCATTGCCGTATTCCTCTGTCTACCATTGCCCTATTCTTCTGTCTACCATTGCCGTATTCCTCTGTCTACAATTGCCGTATTCCTCTGTCTACCATTGCCGTATTCCTCTGTCTACCATTGCCGTATTCCTCTGTATACCATTGCCGTATTCCTCTGTCTACCATTGCCGTATTCCTCTGTCTACCATTGCCGTATTCCTCTGTCTACAATTGCCGTATTCCTCTGTCTACCATTGCCGTATTCCTCTGTCTACCATTGCCGTATTCCTCTGTCTACAATTGCCGTATTCCTCTGTCTACCATTGCCGTATTCCTCTGTCTACCATTGCCGTATTCCGCTCCACCGGCTCTATGCCCACATCTTCCTTTAAGCCGTCGATGAAAGTTGCTGCTGGTCATCCTAACTTTGTTCTTCCATGTCTCGGTTGCCACAGGATGGTCTTATATGCAATTTCATCCCTATAATAATAATGAAATCTTTATTTTCGCACGTTGAATATGGCAATTGTAAATTCTTTAAAATACGGTGATTTCCGTAATAATAGAGCTGACATCATCATCATTTAAAATTGTGCATGTCTTAAAACCATTTTTTATTTCTACCATTTCGTATAAAACATTCACGATAGATATTATTTCGCTTGATACACCAGCATGTCACACCTGGCGAACATCATACGCAGACACTTCATTCATTGTTTTACAATCATTTACGATGTGACGGTAATTTGCGCTACTATTTAATCATGACTTTTCAATAGATATCTTGGCAATATTGCTAATAATCGGTGAATTGTGAACCTTTGCTTTAAGTTGACCTATAATGGTTAACTATCCGATAACAATGATATTACATCACCGTGTGTAGGCGGTGCTAGCCCCCACAACTTCCTTAGTGCTTTTCGCCATGCAATGCATATAGTGTAAACACCTTTACTCTGGAGTTCCCATAGCGGAGCTCCATAGTAAGAGCAGCAATATTGTTTAAATAAATTGCACTTTACAGTCGTCTTAATATGACCAAAACAGCCATGAACATATTAAACCCTCTCCAAAATTTAGCAATGGCATCAGCGACTAGACTATCCTTATTAACAACGGATATATGATGTCCCAGGTGTGTATCATCCTGGACACTATACAGTACGATGCCAATGAAAACCACAGTTTTTTTGCCGGGTTTACAATTACGACCTCTAACAATCAGATATCTGCTCTTAGAACCGTTAAAATTTACACTTCATTCATCTGCATACTGTTTTCGCAAATCCCGATTAAAACTTACAGTTCGGATCTTGTGGGTGTTAGCAAAGTGAGGTCGTCTGCGTATCCAATAGCACCCGTATAGTGGTTGCCCATGTGGCGTCCAACACCACCCGTTTCTAACTGTTCAAACAACCCATCCATGTATATATGTGTGTGATGTGATACCTGTTTTAGAAGTACTTTAAACAGTATACAGTAGTTGACCCTGTCGAATGCCTACACACTGCATTGTAATAACTGATTGTTTCCGTCATAAAATGGGTGCAATGAGTAGTGGACATATTTTGTTTAAAACCAAATTGCAAATGCAATATTCCATCCACACGGTTGTGCAGATAATCTGTTCCATTCATTTACAGTCTTTTGTGAAAATGGGAACTTTCTTGTATTTAATCTACACTGCTCCTTTACTAATGCAACTTCATGTCTTCTAGTCCTTCTATCTTTTTTAACTGAGAAAAACTATTTCTATAAATATTGTCATAACCATTCAATATTTTAAACACTTCTATTTGATCTCCTCTCAATCTCCTGTTCTCTAGTGTTGCTTAATCACATTCTTTTAGGCGTATTTCATAAGTAAGATCCCTCAGTTTTGATATCATTTTAGTCACTCTCCTTTGTACTCTTTATAGCATATCTATGTCCTTCTTTAGATATGACTTCCACGTCTGTATACAATATTCTAGGTGAGGCCTAACTATTGTTTTGCACAGCGGTATTTTAGTTCTTTTTAAAGATGGCGCCGATAAAAGCCAACAATCCCCATATTTTGATCCACATGTAGTTTATTTGAACAAAATGAAAGCCCTGAGTTCCCGATAGTAATACTGTTGCGAGATCATATTCAAGTAGTATAACAAACATGCATAGATTCATTCATGAGTTTTGCATACTAATTATTGTTACTAATATTACTATACAATTATACATGACAAGTAACAGCACACAACTAGCACGCATGGGGACATGCAAGTTACATATGGGCACCATTGTCTAAGTGCAACATAGATTTGTTAACACATACAGAGACACCATAGAGATGTGTCACATCATTTTAAATAGATGTACGTACAGTTCAAGTTAACAAGCAAACAAAGGATAGTCAAATATCACAAACAAAACTATGTACTAATAATGTCGACACTAATCAGCAGCATATACATTAGCTTCGTTTTCATGAAATTACAAGCAACAAGACAGTATTTACTCATAA
Source organism: Escarpia spicata (assembly GCA_963995525.1). NCBI lineage: Eukaryota > Metazoa > Annelida > Polychaeta > Sabellida > Siboglinidae > Escarpia > Escarpia spicata. The sequence goes on along the minus strand of OZ023218.1, from coordinate 4,131,725 downwards.
CTGTCAAATTAATTAACAACATCCTCGTCATCCTCTGTGTCTGACGACGATGTGTCAGAATCGAGTTGCAGATACTTTACAGAATTAAAGCAGTCCTCACCATCTTTATATGCGCACATGTCTGTGCATTCCAGATTTTGAGTGTAGCAACTGCATCGGCGTGTCTGACATTTGAATGATGCACAAGAGCAGTGCACCAACTCGGTACATGCCACAGGAGCTGGATCCTGGCTCATAAGCTCTGGCTTCAGTTCACCACCAACTCTCCTCCAACCATTGCCAACAGGAGAATATAAAGCTGGTTTAGTAACATGTACATGTTGCCACACTGCAACTTGGACGTTGGACCCTTGGACCGTGAGGAGGTGACGATGCAGTGCATCCTTTTGTGGGTGGCAAGTGTTCTGTGCTGCTCTGTTTCTCGGAGAACATCTGATGGCGTAGTTCATTTGCCACGAGGGAAGACTTTTTGTCATATAAATGGACTACGAACTGTTCCACTGACGCTTCAGCTTCTTTTCTCATTGGAAATATGCCAAGATCAGAGAGACTTGCTGGTGGACTTTCATCATTTGTGTACACTTTCCATGCAGTGGTTTTTCCGTGTCCACATAAAACATTTGTTGTGTCACAACCAGAAACGACATGCAATGCTGGCAGACTTTAGCAGTACTATTGCCCAAGGCTATTTGCGACTGCATGCACTGGTATGTATCTCAGCTTACTGGCAGTCCCTGCTGATATCCACACTTCCTTAGACAATCGCGATGCATAGTGGATAGCCAATACCTAAACACCTATGTCGTGTGACCTGATTACAATCCGCTAGCATCCGTTGTGTGCAGCATCCAATGGCATGTAGAATCATTCGTGTGTCTGCCTCTGCGTTTGCAGCATATAGATGCGCTACATCACAATCCGACGTTATGCTGACACGCTCACCATCAACAAATCCACCACCGACAATCACATATACGTGTGGATGGAGTAATCTGGCACGACCAAGCAAGTGATTTGACAAGAATGCGGCAAGATCAGTTCTGATTATGTTTGATAAACTTGCTCCACATTTTAGGGAGTGGCACCCTTGGATCATCAATTTCCAGCATGATGACGTCAGTTGTTGTTCTGCGTGATCGTCCTGCTGATTTCAGGGAGTGTGCAGAATCATAGCGATCGCGCAACGTTTTAAAGGTTACCGAAGATTGCATCTACAAACTTGTCAACAAATTATTCAAAGGTGGCTATACCGGAAGGTCTGCCAAGGGTGTGAACTACTGCCATTGTATCATATATGTAGCAGCATCGTCCATCTGCTAGACCTGGAAGCTCCGAACAATAAAGCACACCAACATATTCTTCTAATATACGGGATAACTTAGCTTTATTCCCCTTCAACTTTTTTCCGATAAATATAATCATCTCTACAATAATGTGTCACACGGTGTTGATGATATGAATGCTATAAGTGCAGATATTAACAAGCAGATCAAAGAAAGTACTACATATAATATATCAGTTGATGAGGTTATCGAAGGTGTCCAGCGACTGAATCTGAGTAAGTCGGATAGTGAAGAGGGTCTTAATTCTGATCATATCATACCTGGTCCGAAATGCTATTTGTGCTGTGAGCATTAATTGTTAACAATATGTTGATACAGGTGTTACGTTGCGGTGGTGCTTTGATTAGAACTGTACATGGCATAGAAAGTGTTATAAGTATTTATTGAATTAATACAAACAGAATCACTTGCTTCGCGCCATCGTGACACGTACTCGACCCCGTGACCCCGATGCCCAGTGTCGCTGTCGGAGAATGTCCCAGTAATAAATACCAATATCGTGACATCCTCCCTCTTTTAACAATAGGAACGAAACAAAACAGAACTATACAACACTGCTGATAGTCTGCTAAATACGCCGGTGGCCTGCGAGCACGTGTCTCTCTGCGCGTCGGAGATGGGGTGACACGTGCTGGCGTGACAGGCGTCAATTCGACATCTTCACGACACGACGCGTCTTCATAAGTTGGCGAATCGTCCGGAGGTGCCGAGTCTTCCCAACTGGGCGACTCTTCCGGACGTGACTCTTCACGGTGTGTAGAAGGCGCCGCGCGTGAACTATCGAGTAGCGACGCCGGCAGCCTTTCGTCGACGACCCGTAGAGCTCGCCGATTGCGCCTGTACACGTGACCGTTGATCAGCACAGCATACGAACGATGGGACAGCTGCTTCGTGCATTCCCCAAGCGTCCATGTCTCGTCGCCAGGCAACTTCATCCGAATGGCACTGCCCAGTACTATTGGCGCCAGGTAATGTGCCGATCGGTTGTATTGTGCACACTGCGCCTTTTTGTTTGCGGCTCTGTCGCGAGACACATTGACGGCGAGTTTAGGTTTCAGCATCCTGCGTTGGGTCGGTAGAAGTGTTCTGCAGCGGCGTCCGAACAACAGTTGTGCCGGAGACGCGCTGTAACCTTCACGGACGGTGTTCCGGAAACTCAACAGCGCCAACTGGATGTCGCCGCCATCATCGATTGCCTTTTTGACGAGGTTCTTCAATGTGCCCACGGCCCTCTCGACCTGACCATTACTCTGGGCATATTATATATTGGTTATATGCTCTATGTCCCATTTCTTCGCAAACTCCTGGAACTCGCCGCACGAGAACTGCGGGCCATTGTCCGACATAAGAAGCTCTGGTGACCCATGACGCGCAAACTGGGATCTCATCGCGTCGAGCACACACTTCGCGCGCGTACTTGACGTCAATCTCATCAGCTCGAAGAAGTTTGAATAGTAGTCAACCAGGACTAAATAGTGTTGGCCATGCAGTTCAAACAAATCAGCGCCAACCTTAGCCCACGGCCGCCCAGGAACATCATGAGGCAGCAGCGGCTCTTTGCATTGATCTGGCCTGTGCGAGTTACAGACGCTGCATTGACTGACGTAATCGGCAATTTGTTGGTTCATCAACGGCCAGTAGACGGTGTCCTTCGCTATACGTATGCAGCCCTGTATCCCTTGATGCGATCTGTGAATAGACGAGATGATGTCCTTGCGCAATCGAGCGGGAACCACTATCCTGGAGTCTTTGAACAACAGATCATCCTGCACCGTCAGTTCGTGCCGCACACTGTAGTACGCTCGAAGATCCAGATCAGTGTCCGATTTCTGCGAAGGCCACCCGTCCACCGTCACCCGGATCAGTTTCTGCAGGACACGGTCCTCACCGGTGGCTGCTTGCAGCTCTTTCAGTCGGCTTGGCGATACCGACAACCCTTTCGTCATGTCGATCTCTGCGATGTTGACGGCGTGGACACTCGGCTCGCCGGGAATGTACGCTCTGCTCAGTGTGTCGGCGATATGCATATCGATCCCACGTGTATACGTCACGTCCAAGGTGTACCGCTGCAGACGCAGCATCATGCGCTGTAGGCGTTTCGGTGCAGTTACGAGAGGCTTTCTGAAGATCGCTTCCAGAGGCTTATGGTCACTCTGCACAGACACATTCTCTCTCCCGTATATGTACTGGTCAAATCTCTCGCAGGCGAACACGATCGCGAGGAGCTCTTTTTCTATTTGGGCGTAGTTTCTCTCGGTCGCCGTCAGCGCCCGAGACGCATACACCACCGGAAGTCCATCTTGTAGCAAACTCGCCCCGAGACCGCTGTCTGATGCATCGCACTGGATACACACTGCCTTCGTCACATCGTAGTATTGCAGCACCGGTTGTGAGGGCCCTCTTCATCTCATTGAATGCTTGCTCGTGGATATGTAGCCAACTCCATTCAATCTCCTTGTTCACGAGATGTCTGAGCGGCTCAGGTATCGCTGATAAATGTGGCACGAACTTCGCCAGGTAGTTGACAGTACCAAGTAGCCGCTGCACCGCCTTGACGTCTTCCGGAACCGGCATTCGCACGATGGCCTCGACCTTCGTAGGGTCCACCCGGAGACCTGATCGCGTCAGAATATGTCCGATGTACGGGACTTCCGTCAACTTCAACTTCATCTTGCCCGCGTTCAACCGTAAGTTTCGTTCTCTAGCCCGCTCCAAGAATGCTCGCAGGTTCTGGTCGTGGTCAGCCTCCGCTTGCTCATCAGTAGCACCGCAACCGACGATAAGGAAGTCATCGTGAATTACTTCAATGCCGGCCAGGCCTTCCACCAGCTGATTCATTGAGCGCTGCCAGATTTCCGGGGCTGAGTTTATGCCAAACGGCAACCTCAACCACCGGTATCTGCCGAATGGCGTGTTGAAACAGGTTAGCATGCTGGACTTGTCATCTAGCGAAATCTGCCAAAACCCGTTTTTTGCGTCCATCACTGTGAAGAAGCGTGCCTGTTTCATTCGAGTGCTCACCTCCTCGATGGTTGGAATCGGGTAATGCTCGCGCCGAATGGCAGCGTTCAGGTCTTTGGGGTCTAGACACAGCCTGATTTTCCCATTGGGCTTCTGCACGACAACCATGCTAGACACCCAGTCGGTGGCTTCTGTTACGGGTGCTATGATTGCATCGGCCACCAGCTCGTCGAGTTTCTCCCTCAGCTGTTCACGCAGTGGTACCGGTACACGTCTTGGAGCGTGCACTACAGGCCTCACAGACTCGTCAATCTGGATAGTGTACGTGTCCTTGAGCCTGCCTACGCCCTTGAAGACGTCTGCATACTCGGCTAGCAGGTCGTTCGCTGTCAGCCCTGCGGTGGTCGCGCAAACACTGTAGACAGAGTCAAGAGAGTCGCAGTCATGTATCTTCAGAAGCCCCATGCCCTCAGACGTTGCTAAGCTGAGAATTGGCGTATACCTTCCCTGGATAATGTTGAACACAATTCGGTGTTTGACGCCTCGCCTAGTGACTAGTAGCTTGCATTGGCCGAGAGCGGTTTCGCGTGCTCCTGTGTATGTTACAATGACGAGTTTAATTGGCCTCAGATTCGCCAGCGATCTGTCCCCTGTCGCCCTCACGTACTCATCGCGCGGCAGCACGCAACAATCAGCCCCACTGTCTATCTGGAACGGCACCGGCACGCCGTCGTCACCCAAGCCAAGTGTTATCATCGCCCGACGTCTAATGCCCACACTGTTCACTCTTAGTGTTCCAACACTATACTCATCATCTGATGCTGACGTCTGCACTTGTCTTATGCTTTTATTGTGGCATTTGCTTTGAAAATGATTCTTTTTTCCACACTTCCGGCACTCCTTGCCGTAGGCTGGGCAGCTTCTGGGACCGTGGTCGTACGGACAGTTCTTGCAAACCACCCTGCCTTCTCTATCTTTATGACCTTGATCGCGTCCGCGGAATTTGTTGGGCGCCTGCACGATGCACACTGCCTGATCACCTGACATGGCGTGTGTCTGCACGTTGCTTCAGCAGCTTGCACCATTTCATACGCTCGTTCGAGAGTCAGAGCATTCTCCCGCAGTAGGCGTTCGCGCACTTTCGCATCGCGCAAACCGTGTACGAATCTGTCCCAAATGATTTGGTTATGATATCGTGACAACAGGGGCTTAACCTCAACTCAATGTCAGTACATGCTTAAATCGTCATTCTTCGGTATTGGAATAATGTTCAGAACTGTAGCGGTATTTTCCATTCAATCAAAGCTTTGTTGCAAAACTTTAGTATGAAACTGTCCAGATCGCAATGTTTTAGCACTTCAGGTAGTATACCATCATCCCCGCAGCTCTTTCCATCATTCAGGGATTTCTTGGCCTTCTCATACTCGTCTGTTTCAAAAGGCCCTTCCTTGATTTTGCTATTTATGATTACAGGTTGGATCTCTTCATCCTCATCTTCTATGTCTGATAGACTGCCTAGAAGTTTGTGGAAGTGATCGAACCAGTTTTTCACCCTTTGTTCTGCAGTTTTGTTCTTTATTTGTCCTTTACGAGCTGTCTTTCTACCACTTATCTGGTTTATAAGCTTCCAGCTCTGTCCGTGTCTTCCATTAATTTTCGACTTTAGTAATATTGTTGCAAAGTTCCTCCTCCTGTTCAATGTTATAGGTTGTCTATGTGTTCTTCTTGGCCTGCTCATATATCACTCTGTTGTCAGCTACAGTATTTTGCTGGTAGACCCCATAGGCCTCTTCAACTTTCTCTCTGTAGGTGTTAATCGTGGGTCATCTGAGTATATTTTCTTTTTCTGTTTCTTACTAACAGGAATAATTTTCTCTGTCCAAGCTTTATTCGCTGAAATGAAACGCTCATATCGCTCCGTTTCTGTTTCATCTCTCAATTCCAGAATCTGAAATCTGTTCCGTACTTCACATGTGTACTCTTTTTGCAAGTCACAATCCTTGCTTAGCGCACTCCAGTCATACTTCACTTTGCTTGGTGGCGACTTTTCCTTACGTTTTCTTACGTAGACTAAGTCGTATTGTAGCTGTGACAACGCGATAATCAGATCCGACACTTACAAAGGTACTGTACGGTTCGCAGTCTATCACGCTGTTTCTCCACTTTTTGTTGACCAGGATATAATCAAGCTGTCGTTTTCCTCCATGTTGGTCCACAAACGTCCAGCGCTTTCCATTTCTCTTGCGGTATCTGGTGTTTGTGATCTCAATATTTTTCTCAGTGATAAGATCGATAAGGAATTCCCCATTACGGTTTGTATTGTTATCGTAAAGGTCTGTATGGGTAAATTTGGCATCCCCTGATCCAAGTCGTGTGTTAAAGTCTCTTACAGCCAGCAACAAGTTGTGCACTGGTACCGATTCGATCGCCCTTCTTAAGTCGTTGTAGTGGTCCTCTACGCTATCTATTTCAGCAGAGTTGGTCGGACAATACGTGACAATAACTGTTGTTGCAGGATTGCCGCTGAAGTTGGCAATCAGTATTCGTTTACTGTGTGTTGTAATGTTCTCTAGGGCTCCCATGTCCCTTCAGTTGAGCAGAATGCCTACTCCTCCCCCTGCTGTGTGTTATAATGTTATCTAGGGCTCCCATGCCCCTTGTGTTGAGCAGAATGCCTACTCCTCCCTCTGCTGTGTGTTGTAATGTTCTCTAGGGCTCCCATGTCCCTTGTGTTGAGCAGAATGCCTACTCCTCCCTTTGCTGTGTGTTGTAATGTTCTCTAGGGATCCCATGCCCCTTGTGTTGAGCAGAATGCCTACTCCTCCCTCTGCTGTGTGTTGTAATGTTCTCTAGGGCTCCCATGTCCCTTGTGTTGAGCAGAATGCCTACTCCTCCCTTTGCTGTGTGTTGTAATGTTCTCTAGGGATCCCATGCCCCTTGTGTTGAGCAGAATGCCTACTCCTCACTCTGCTGTATGTTGTAATGTTCTCTGGGGCTCCCATGTCCTTTGTGTTGAGCAGAATGCCTACTCCTCACTCTGCTGTGTGTTGTAATGTTCTCTAGGGCATCCGTGTCCCTTGTGTTGAGCAGAATGCCTACTCCTCACTCTGCTGTGTGTTGTAATGTTCTCCAGGGCTCCCATGTCCCTTGTGTTGAGCAGAATGCCTACTCCTCTCTCTGCTGTGTGTTGTAATGTTCTCCAGGGCTCCCATGCCCCTTGTGTTGAGCAGAATGCCTACTCCTCACTCTGCTGTGTGTTGTAATGTTCTCTAGAGCTCCCATGCCCCTTGTGTTGAGCAGAATGCCTACTCCTCCCTCTGCTGTGTGTTGTAATGTTCTCTAGGGCTCCCATGCCCCTTGAGTTGAGCAGAATGCCTACTCCTCCCTCTGCTGTGTGTTGTCATGTTCTCTGGGGCTCCCATGTCCCTTGTGTTGAGCAAAATGCCCACTCCTCCCTCTGCTGTGTGTTGTAATGTTCTCTAGAGCTCCCATGCCCCTTGTGTTGAGCAGAATGCCTACTCATCCCTCTGCTGTGCGTTGCAATGTTATCTAGAGCTCCCATGTCCCTTGAGTTGAGCAGAATGCCTACTCCTCACTCTGCTGTGTGTTGTAATGTTCTCCAGGGCTCCCATGCCCCTTGAGTTGAGCAGAATGCCTACTCCTCCCTCCGCTGTGTGTTGTAATGTTCTCTAGGGCTCCCATGCCCCTTGTGTTGAGCAGAATGCCTACTCATCCCTCTGCTGTGCGTTGCAATGTTATCTAGAGCTCCCATGTCCCTTGTGTTGAGCAGGATGCCTACTCCTCCCTCTGCTGCTCTAGTAATCGCATTTCTCCAGACTGCGGTAGTGATCAAAGTTTTACCTTGAATCTGCTCGTATCGTACTGGTTCGTCATGTACTATAACGGTGCTCTTGAATACTAATTACTTCAATTCCCTGTTTCTTCATGTTCTTCACTAGTTCTTCTCTGAGCCTGTGTGATCGTATGGTTCTAACGTTTAAGGTTTATATTTGTTATGTTTGTTTTGCATTTTACTAGTTTCTCCTCTTTACATCCACTGTTGTCAAACTTACAACGTCCTTGTGGCTTTAGTCGTAAGTCGTCATGTGTCCCTCTTCAAGAATCAGTGGTCGTATGAGAAGACAAGTCGGCACCGACTTTAACCCTGGTGTTATACTTTTTCTTTAGCTTTAGCTGGTGTGGGCGCCACTCCTGTCACCACAGTGTTATTTCGGGGTATCCTTCTCCTAGACCACTCGCCTACCAAGGCTAATGAGCGTGGTCTACGCCTTGCTATTTGTCCATATCTGGAAGCTGGATTAGTTAATGTCGGGACGTATCCACACAGAGGTGGGCCCAACACACTGCACCTAAGGGCTCCAGCCTGCTCCCAGATCCCCAGCACATTAGCCTGGGGTATCAAGGTATCCAGTATCCGTAGTGTACCACAAGGCGGTTGTGCTGGAGTCTTGTCTATGGAGAGGCTATGTACCAGCAGGGGAGATTTACGCACTTGGCTCCCTTTTCACTCCCAATAAGGAAGTTAGCTGGTGGCTGTAGCTGAAAGCGAATAGCATGAAGCGCATGCACTACAGACTACCCACTACACTACAGCACTAGACGCATCACACAGACCTGTGGTTTTCGCACCGCACTCTATGACATAGTGTGTATATTCACCTGGAAAAGCCCAAGTCGTTTCCCAGAATAGTCTTTATTGACTTTTCCTCGGATTTCAACACCATCCAGCCACACATCGTGATGAGTAACTTGTCAATGTGCATGTGATCCCACACACCATTTTGTTGGTAAACCAGTTTCTTCTGAGCGTAAGCAAGTAGTGCGCTATAATGGTGCTGTGTCGAGCTCACTGTTCACTTCCACTGGTGCCCCCTAGGGCTCGGTGATATCCCCTGTTATGTTCACACTCTACACGGATGACTGTCGTAGCAGCCAGGAGAGCGTCAATTTCATCAAATACAGCGATGATACAGCTACTGTCGACATATCCGGCACTGATCAAGTATGTGCGTGTGCTGTAGCTGATTTCACAGTGTTGTGTGGCAATCATTTCCTAGACCTAACGTTCATAAAACTGAGGAACTCATAATAGATTTAAGGATGAATCCTACTCCTCCCAGGGGACCATTCATTAACGGAGAATACAAGTACCTCGGCACTATCATTGATGCAAAGCTCACATTTGGTCAAAATACAGCTGTAATTAACAGAAAGTGCCAGCAAAAGCTGTATTTCTTACGCAAGCTCAGGTCACTCAGTGTCAGCACACATGTTCGTCAAACCTTGTACAGATGCTACATAGAAAGCTCTATTACATTTGGGTTCCTTGTGTGGTACGGCATCGCAACACTCTGGTACGAACCGTCAGGGTTAGTGGCAAGGTGGTGGGAGAAAAGTATAGAGGATCTGTACAGGCAAATGGCAGAGAGAAAGGGAAGGAAAGTCTCCTGAGACCTCGAACATCCAATGTTTCCATGCTATAAATTGCTACCTTCTGGCCGCCGCTTTCAACTCCCTCACTGTAAACTGAATCGCACTCGAAATTCATTTATTCCCTCATCAATTAGACTAATGAATGAGTAACTGTCCTTCGTTCCCTCTATCTCTGCCAGTCTTCCCTCTCATGTGAATGGATGGATGGACGGACGGACGGACGGACGTACGGACAGACAGACAGATAAATAGATAAATAGATAAATAGATACATAGATAGCTTGACAGACATATATATATATATAGATAGATATACAGATAGATAAATAGACGGATATGTAGACAGAGAGAGAGAGAGAGAGAGAGAGAGAGAGAGAGAGAGAGAGAGAGAGAGAGAGAGAGAGAGAGAGAGAGAGAGAGAGAGAGAGAGAGAGAGAGAGAGAGAGAGAGAGAGAGAGAGAGAGAGAGAGAGAGAGAGAGAGAGAGAGAGAGAGAGAGAGAGAGAGAGAGAGAGAGAGAGAGAGAGAGAGAGAGAGAGAGAGAGAGAGAGAGAGAGAGAGAGAGAGAGAGAGAGAGAGAGAGAGAGAGAGAGAGAGAGAGAGAGAGAGAGAGAGACAGAGACAGAGAGAGAGACAGACAGACAGACAGACAGACAGACATATAGACAGATAGACAGACATACATACACATAGATAGATATATGATAGATAGATATATAGATAGATAGATAGACAGACAGATAGACAGACAGACAGACAGACAGGCAGACAGACAGACAGACAGACAGACAGACATACATACATACAGACAGACAGACACACAGACAGATAGACAGATATATAGACATATAGATAGATATATAGATATATGATAGATAGATAGATAGATAGATAGATAGATAGATAGATAGATAGATAGATAGATAGATAAATAGATAGATAGATAGACAGACAGACAGGCAGGCAGACAGACAGACATACAGACACACACACAGACAGATAGACAGATATATAGACATATAGATAGACATATAGACAGACAGACAGATAGATAGACAGATAGACAGATGAGCAGACAGACAGACACAGATAGACAGAGAGAGAGACAGAGAGAGATAGAAAGAGACAGAGAAAGACAGAGAGAGACAGGGACAGAGAGACAGACAGAGACAGACAGACAGACAGACAGACAGACAGACAGACAGACAGATAGACAGCCAGATAGACAGACAGACAGACAGACAGACAGACAGACAGACAGATAGATAGCTAGCTAGCTAGATAGATAGATACATAGGTGTATTTATTTTCCTAATATCGATTGCACTCATTACTTTAATTATTAGCACGCTACTAATGTTAAAATCAACAAACGTGATTCCCGATAGGCTAAATCAATGTTTGAGGAAGGCGACTTAGCGGTGTCCATTGTAATTAGTCTATTTAGAACACCAGATTCGTCGGAAGCACTGCCGGGCCGTGCGTGACGAGTTAGGATACGTCCCAGCATGTATCGTGAAGCCTCAGTGGTCGTTAACCATTCTATTTCAACACTGAGTGAAGTAGTCTACGCTTGAGCGCCCATTGAGTACTTCGAATGACTACTTAATAAGGCACAAATACAAGCCGGTTTGTCGCGCTGGTATTTGAGTTCACCCATGCGGAACGAGTCTGAGCTGGTACTAGTAGCCCAACTGTTTATAGTAACTTCGTAACTATAAACAGGAGTCGTTGCGGCAACAGTGACATAGTTAACTGCACTGTGGTCCATCGCACACATAACATCAGCGGTGTTGACACTCGTAGTGAAACAAAGCTAAAGACTGTATTCCAGTATGGAGGACGAGGCAGACGGCCACCAGTCGCTAGTTCCCGTAGGCTCTCAGTCGACGTTGTGCCGGCGATGCTATCTGAGATACGGCGACCAGAAAAGTCCGCACTGTGAACACGTCTTCTGTGTCACCTGCTTCGACAAGTCGGTCGATGCCGCCACCGATGAATTCGTCTGTTTCGCGTGTCAACAGTCGACAGAGACGGACCTCCCGGAGCAGGGAATGACGCAGGTGAAAGCGGATCAACCACTGATTGACGATCAGCACGAACAGTTAGGGATAGGAGTGAAAACTGTCCGCAGCATCAAGTGTAATCGATTCAAAGACCCGCGACGGGTGGGCATTACCGGTACGGGCGATTTCGTCGTCGTTGACGTTGCATCGAAGGAGATACTGACGTTTAGCGCTGACGGCGAGCTGAAGAAACATTTCCCGTATCTGGTCGGCTACAGTTTCACCGGCGGACTTCTTGTCACACCCAGTGACGACGTACTTCTGTCGCTAAAGAACGACAAATACAACTCGGTGAGTTTTTACTCGGCCGAGGGAACTTTCGCGTTTTCTGCATTTCTAAATCACAGTGCCGATGTGACTGGTTTAGCCCGGAAGGAAGAGACCAAAGAGATACTAGCGCTGGATAATGACACGGGTGAAATCTGCGTCATTAATACGGACAAGAGTATCCACCAACAGAAACGACTTAAGGAATCGGGACATGGTGAAATGCCAAATATATCCTCATTGAGTTCGATAGCAGTCGACACGCGGGGTGATGTCATCGTCCACGACAGCCTCAATCATTCAGTGCTTGTATTTGACGACAAATACAACTTCCGGTATGCCTTCGACACGATCGTGGAAGCAGAAGACAAGGAGAAATCTAGTCCAATCGAATGCGGCAAGATCGCCGTTGATCGAAACAACTGTATATTTACTACTGCCCGCAATAACAATGGCGTGGCCGTGTTCTCCTTGACCGGAGAGTTGGTGGACACTGTTGTAACATACAGCCAGACGGCGGGGTCGGTGCAGGATCTCGTCTGCTTCGGACAGGACAAGATGGCGGTCTTATTGACGGGCGGTTCTGCTAAACGCGGGGAGATACGCGTATATAGCTACACGATCCCCGGGCGATTTAGAAACAGGGATGATCCGCAGTGCTGCGCTGTTGCGTGAACCAGCTGTTTCACCCTGGACGAGGTTGTGAGGGTTAGAATGAAGCCCTGTGAATGTTAATGTCATTGAAGAAGTGGCATAGTTTATCAGAGTGTGAGTGCGTGCATGCGTGCGTGTGTGTGCGTGTGTGCGTGCGTCCGAGCGTGCGTGTGTGTGTGCATGCCTATGTTTCCGTGCCTGCGAGTGTGTATGTGTAGATGTGTAGAGATCTACGCATGTATATAGGCTACATATATTGCTGTCTTTCGAAATGAAGGCAGTTTTGTAAACTCACTTGTGCGCGCGAATATATTTTGGCAGTATGGATAAATGCTTCCAAGAGATGCTGAGAAACAGACCTGTGTGTGACGCTGTAGTATACGGGGCGCAGCAGCCTGTTGTTTATAACATCGCACTATCAATCGGGAAATTCCTGTTTTAAATCATCGTGCTGCCGACTATAGTACACATAGTGCATGAACAGTCTTCCCGCAGTTATTGCAGCGTGGCTGAATTCTTCCAAGATACTTCGAAATGGTATTGGATTAAACAGGTACGCCAGGAATGAAGTATAAAGCGCGTCGAGCATCCGAAATGACTGGGTTTCGCGTTATATATACGAACTTATGTTACTTTATTTGAAAAGCCTTTCGAGCGGTATTACATATGATCGTTCCCGCAACACAAACGTCTGGGTACATGTGGGCTGCGGTCTGTTCAATCAACGTCCACTACAGTGTATATGATGTATTAAACCACCAAATTATGGAATAAACCCCATGGCCGGAAATTATTAAGCTGATTACAATTTTGGATTAATTTTAACTGCAAATGTACAAAAATTGATAAAATTCCTAGTAAACCGTCCACTTCGCCAATATTCTGAGGGAACTGGACTTAGAGGGACAATGGGCCAGATTCGCTGCTTTCTACTGATTATATTCGTAGTCGTGGAAGCTTTGAACAAATAATTAGGCGTGACTTGTTTGTATAGACCACATGTTTCTGAAGTTTTGTTGTATAAATTATGTATTTATCTGTGATATAACATTCTAGTAATAAAATGGTATACACACAAACATGTTGTGTTATTGAACAGGGTAAATTAAGTTAAAAGCACTGTATAAATGACACTCTTTTAAATCGTCTGACATGCTGACCACCCCACCCAACGCCCCTCCCACCCTAATTCCCGCAATAACTTATAAAAGGAGGGCGATTATTCGTTACGAACTTACGCAGATACAAAAAAATGCAACATTTCCACAATTAATTACGTTTGTGACCATATCAATGTTTTGATAAAGCTAGACTAGCGCCAAAACAGGTCATGCACTTGTTTATTTCTCGCAGAACGCCTGTGACGTAATTATCCTCTCGGCCTCTCGAGACCAGATTGTTACACACGGCAACGCTCGAGGAAGCATTGGAACTTCTGTAAGCTTCGCAGCGTCGATACGAAGACGAACATATTGGGCATTACAAATTACTTTGACACTTGGATATCAGAAAATTTCGCCGTTTTTTTAAATTTTGTTGTATAAATATTCGTAATTTACTTTCTTATATTATATTACTGGCCCCTTATTCAAATTGTTTTGACATGCTCGCTTTCCGCTGTATTAAGAGTTATCTCCATAAAATGATCAGTGTGTATTACGCGCAAAATATAACGGACGTGTGATTTGCAAAAAGGTCCATCCTGATATCTTAAGATTACATTACAAGTTAGCGTGGAAGCTATGTACAAACGAGCGCACAAAAACGCATGCTGCAGGTGAGCATAGCATCATAGGTGTCACAGAATCATTTGACCACAAAATCAAACCTCCTGTGCCTTACGAGAGTCACGAGCAACAAGCCATGGACATGAACGTGAAAGTAGCAGCCGCTCCACATTCGAAGACACCACCGAGAAAGAAGTCGATTCCTGTTAATGTAGGCACACGCGAGCGCATATTGAACAAGAAAGGGAAGAGTAAATTCGGTGGCAAGCATGAGATACCTCCGGAATCTGATGGGCCGGCGGAGGAACCACTGACAGCTGTAGAGCGACGATCACCATCTCCAACACGCGCTAAAACTCCTTCTCCGGTAGGACGGGATACCAGCGGCGATCGCGCACATCCATCAACGAACGACAAACTGCGTAGCAATTTCTTTAGGACAGAGGAATATGTCATACCCGTATCACCGGGTGGCGATGCTACCGTAAACCCACACCCGTCGCAAACTGTGACGGGGACAGTTCTTGTTAAGACGACGGTAAAGGGAATCTTAGACGACGACCTCTCGTATCGGCATGAAAGCGGCAAGGAGATGCCAGTGGAGGCAATGAGCTACTTCATTCTTGAGGAAGGCGGTTGGGGCTGGGCAGTCTGCTTTGCTTCGTTCTGTGCTAACTTTGTTATCTTCGGCTTGATGGCATCGTTTAGCGAGTTGGAGCCGCACATCAACAAGTCGTTCTTCGGTGGGTCGGCGTTCACGAGTAAGTTGTTGGCACCTCTTCACTAGATATGCAAAGTACCGAGTTAACATAATAATAAAATAATATTATTAACTATTTAGTAATCAATTATTATTAACTGTTAAAACTAAGCATTGCAACGTTTTATATAGGTGTCACCGCATGCAGCTCGTTAGTTGCTTTACTGTTTTCATCATTTAGCATTTCACCATTTTCTATCATAGGAAACTATCCCTATCGCATCATCGTACGCTAATCATTGAAAGACAATTCGTTTAAACACCAGAGGTAATAATTCACATTAAAAGAACATATTTCCCAATCGGGCGTTAATTGAAAGCGTGTCTTGCATGTGCGGCGCAAATCTCTAACGTATCCCACAATTCCGTGTACGCACATGCGCAGTAGCGCCCGTAGCCGGACCAGTGAACGTATGGCAATGTTGCAGAGTGGATGGGCCTGCTGCAGTGCGTTGTGATGATGGTGTTCTCGCTGGCTGCCGTCGTGGCGGAGGAGACGATGGGTCTACAGGCGACGACGTTAGTCGGCGCGCTTGCGGGCTCGACGGCGCTCCTCGCCAGCTCGTTCGTGCCGAGTGTTAATTTCTTGTTCGTCACGTACAGCTTCATTACAGGCGCCTCGTACGCCTTCGTGTACGTGCCGTCGCTCATCATCCTCGGCCACTACTTCGACAGCCTGCTAGGTCTTGTCGCCGGCTTCGTGCAGGTAGGCGCTCCCGGATGAATTGGGCTTATTGTGTAAACATGTCGACAGGTGGCACTCGTGAGGTATGTACGTGCCTAAGAATCCTTATTATATTCTCATTTAACACAAATCATCATCGCAGAACTATCTGTCTCATATTTTAAACGTGAACATTTCCGATAGCATATTAGCTTACCTCCCCATATACATCGTTATACCAGCCAACTTTTTTGGAATTTCGGGAGATTCACCAGCATGTTCAGCACACTTCCCGTGTCACGCTGTGTCGTCATGCTGGTCACGGATAACGGGGGGAGTGCTGTTGGATATTTTTC
>OZ023218.1:3953176-4115274 GCA_963995525.1 Escarpia spicata | reverse complement strand
ACTAAATGTATGGTTGCACTGGGCATTGATTTGTACTTTTTTGACAATCATTATACCGAATGAAGTTAATATCCTGCGTTAAGACTAGCGCATGTTCCCAGTTAGTTCACACGCTATGCACAGAAAACCGTAGTCGTAGCCCAATGTTGGTGATATGGCGCTACTGTAGTTGTGGTGTATTGGCTGGTGAGGTGTGATAAAGAAATCAATAAAACGGGACGGAAGGCAACGAAGGTGTACTGATAGACCGAGAGGCACCGGCAAGCCCAGTATTACTGCTGCCTCCTTGTCGCGGAACAATATACTTACGAAATGATGTCAGCTTTCCCAACAACAAGAACTTGAAACATTTAGAATAACAGCCACAGTAACCGCCGCAGTATTCTCTCTCGACTAATGTTCTCATGGTTGTTGTCTATGTTAGCTTCTTCTTTGTTTATTCACTTTATTGACCCGTTGTTGCTATAATCGGGATTCTGTGTAATGTATCGCCGCCACAGTCTCAGTCATTTCACTTTTATCATCATTGTTGTTTTCACTGTTGTCGTTTCAGTTGCTATAACAAATTTTGCGTTTTGACGTAATCACTGTAATCGCTCTAACAGTATTCGTTCCGTTGATTCTGTCGATTGTACCATTTTTATTGCTGTTTTGTTCCTTTTCTTCGTCTTTTGTCCATTGTTTGCTGTTGTACACGTGTTATCGCTCTCTTGTTGTCGATGTAATTGTCGTTCGTAGCCGTTGCAGTCATTCGCTGCATGTCGTCTCAGTGTCTTCATCGTTCCTGTTCACACACCAAGTGATAAACCTGTTTAAAAGCGGGGCCGACGTAAGCAACTCTAACGTCACTGTCAAAAATGTGAACAGAAACGACGACAAAGCACCTGGACCGCCGCGTGTGACTATACACCGTTCGTCAACAATACACGATAACACTAATGTTGACATTTTCTCGCCGACAAAGGTGAATGGAGTCCAACGAGAACCTCGCGACGCACTCTGCCGGAAGAGAGATTCGACTACGTAGCGTCGTCGCATCACAATGCGCTGACGGACCGGCCGAGCAGACCGTCGCTGGAACCGCTGGCGAGTACGACCAACGAATTATTGTTCGATGACCGAGAAAGCGGGGAGTGAACACAACGCGTGACACTGTCACACCAGTTAGAGTGCGTCATATGTTCGACGTAACCGGCTGGGTCAATCCCGGTTATAGAATCCGTTAAATTTGTATCGCCGCGGACGCGTCACCCTGGTTCGAAACCGCTTGGGTCCCACGGATCTCGACTGTCCGACGGGTGGGCAAGTGGTCGGGGTTGCCATGCACCGGCGTTTTCGCGCAGACGAGGTCCCGCGCACGTCAGTTCCAAGAGTACATATTTGGGGGGGGGGGGGATACTGATCTTAAAGGGAGCAGTTTGTTCCTACTTTTTTATTAATTAATTAATTATATTATGTTCTTAAGACTATCATAACTATGTCGATGGTATATTGCCCGCCAAATTGTATTTAGTAAGGTTATAACGACGTTCACAATTTGGAAGATAGGACTCTGGAGCTGGTAAAAAAAATAGTAAACAAAACACCCAGTGTCAAAACAAGCTTTATTGACAATAATGCCGAGGTGGGCTGAGTTAGCCGCAATACCCTTTGATGTTCCCCATGTTCAACACAACAGACTTTCTTTTACAAATTACGTCGCTGGCTAATTCCGGGTAGGGGAACAGGCTGGCTCCCTTTAACACATGCACATACACGCATCGTAGACTGCGTCAACTAAGGTGCGTGCGTGTACCAATCCTTTTGTTGCATTTGTAGTTTTCAGCCCGTGTGCTTTGATTATCGTTATTCAGGATCACTTCTGAACAAATGACAATAGCCTAATGTCCATTATTATAAATAATATAAATAAATGTTAAAATCAATTGTTAGAATAACCGATGCGCTAAGTTCAAAAAGAAGCGCCCAGTAGCATTATAATATATTGAAGCACACTCCCAGTGGTAGACATTCGCTTGACCGGTGTGTGGGCCGCCGTTAATTATGTTGTATTGACGTCAACACCTTATTAACACCGCCAGTGTTGTTATCGTTGTATCTATGATAACAATGGTGATTATGTCACGTCGGCGTGCGTTGAGCTGTTCTATATTCGACCGTGCCACACATGAACCGTGACTGGACCAGGAACATTGCGGCTTCACGCATTGTTTATTACCTGATAACTTAGATGTAATTATATCATTATATTGTACATTAAGTGGCATTACTCGACACAAATACACAGCATGTTACGCATGACGGGGTATATTTGGTTGTCAATCATTTTAGGTGAAAGAAAACAATGTTCCAGAACGTGTGAACACGTGTAAAATATTTAAGAAGATTTAAAAAGATCCTAACAGATTTAACACGGTCGTCATCTAGATCAGAAACCCCAGCTGACAAATGGACAAGGATGCACTTGGCTGATCGAGAATCTAACACCTGTAATATCAACCCTTCTGGTGATGTGTTTTCCATTCAAAACTAGAAATGCTTTATTTAGCTACATAGCATCATCAAATATAACGAAAGCGAAACCCATTATGTATTTTTGTCTGACAAAGCGAACATGGCTAGAAGGATTTCTTGTTGGACTTGCTGTAATGTCTCTCATCCGTTGTACATTGTTCGAGTCAATTTATTTGAACTTCAACGGGCTGTTCACCCATGGTTTTCGCAACTACGAATTGTACGCACATTTCCAATCATGCGCAAGGCATAGTCACTAGCGTCACATTTACAAGTGACGCTAGTGACTATACCTTGCGCATGATGGAACAGTTTGCATCATATCAGAATGAAAGTAGCACGATTCAAACAACGTACAGTATAATTAGAAACTATGTATTAACTTCGTTGGTTGTCTACTGCACACACTGACATTGTCTTCGTTGGTTGTCTACTGCACACACTGACATTGTCTTCGTTGGTTGTCTACTGCACACACTGACATTGTCTTCGTTGGTTGTCTACTGCACACACTGACATTGTCTTCGTTGGTTGTATACTGCACACACTGACATTGTCTTCGTTGGTTGTATACTGCACACACTGACATTGTCTTCGTTGGTTGTCTACTGCACACACTGACATTGTCTTCGTTGGTTGTATACTGCACACACTGACATTGTCTTCGTTGGTTGTCTACTGCACACACTGACATTGTCTTCCGACGTGAAATATCAGAATATCACCAATGTTCAGAGAAAGACAACACGTTTCTAAACAAATATCCATGGATGGCCACCGTCATATAAGTAAAATAGTTCAAAGATCAAGTTTGCGCGACCTGACTAAACGGAACTGTTGATATGTGAAAACGAGGTCAAAGACAAGACTAATCAGTCGATGGTGCAAATATCAGTAGATTACCCCGTCTCTACCTGATATTCAGATAATTCAAAGGAACAGCAACTGCTGGTCATGAATCTCTTACCCGTTATTTTAATAACTTCGGATTTGTTTCCGAAACATCAATAAATAAAACAGTTTGAACATCTACCAAACATACTGGGAAACAGTACCCAGGGTGTAATATAGGCTATCCGTAATCACACTAGGCGCATTTTGGCAGTCATTTGTGAATATGTTATTAGCCGAAAAATGCCATATGCACAATCCGTGCCTGCAAATAGTTAGCGAATTGACTGATCAAATACCTCGCTGTTTGACCACATCACAACACAAATCAGGTAACTTCCGTCACGGTTTGCCAGGTCAACACTGTTTACATCGGCCTAAGTGATATGTGTTACTTCTACTAGTACGGTTTGACATCTGCTAAATGAACCTTGCACATCTCACTTTAGCAACTTTGTCTGTTTTTCTGCCAAAACTTGAACATATACGACGGAATATCCGAACGTTCTATGTGTTCGACATCAATTTTGGATGGTTTGACGGACCTCGTTGCTAGGCAATAGGTCACGTCATGGATATGTCAATTATCGTGTCAGTAAACAACACTCCATAACATCAATAACACTTACTTATATTTAACAAAAACTCTCAATTAGCGAGAGCATCACCGGAACGTTAAAATCGGCGGATCCGACAAATTATTTTTGTTTCATCGAGCGTCCGTTGGCAAATATATACGCCAACGTGTAATGAAAATTCGTTGCCGTAGCTTCTACACAAATGAAACAAAAACACATGCATTTTAAAAATTCTTGTCAACGACGTATCAGGAATGCATGCGTTAAGGCGCTGTCGACTTCGGCGATTTAATATACGCTAGTTTGGGTAGCCTCTATTATGCAAATAATTACAATACCAAACGCAACGGTGATTGACTATTATTTCTGAATTGGCGACAGGTGTCGAATGAGTTGCTCCATGACACGTTCTTATAATGACATCACTATACACAAACGACAATTTTATTGTACAACGTGCCTAATATTACAGCGCAGAGAAGTGCATACATTCGTCCCCACGTGAAAGTCCAGTAACGGTGTTTGTCGAATAAAGGTCACGGGATCGCATCGCTTTCTGTGCTGCTATCTTGCTCGTGATACGTCACTGTCACGTGTTCTACGCCCTCGACCCCACACGATGGGTTGACGCACTCATTCAAGGTAACTTCAATATCATCTGAAAAAGACAAAATTGCATGGAAGTACATAATTCGAAGTTTATACCCACTTTCGGTATTCAACCACGTGGATTAAGTTAGATTCCCCCACACAGTTAGAGAAAGTCGGGGCATTTCCGGATATTGGATGTGAAGAAAAGATTCCTTTATGTATATATCATCTGCGTGTTGTGGATAATCTAGTTCAGTGTATTAGGTACGTTCCTTGTGTTTACATTTTTAGCGAGTCTTGTTTGTTGTTTAAGTTGTAGTCATTTTAGCGGAAGGCTTATCGTGGGGTAAGAAGCCCACATACGTGGCAAACCACGCTGGGGTGGACGTTTGGATTGTTTTAATTTATATACTTTATATTGTTGCTGTATTTCGCACCCAACCGATAGTTTCATTCCACTGTTACAATGCTATTTCCCTGTTCTATACATTCGCTTCATTTATCTCAGTTCCCCGTGGCTACTATATACAGTCCCACAGTTGCAAGGACGTGTTTATGTAATTTTGCAGGTAAAATGGTAACGTGAGCTACTTACCGCGTGTTTTGTTTCTGTCGCACCCATATCGTGATCAGATAGATATGATGCTGAGCCCTCCTTCTGGCTACCTCGAAATTCTTATTTTCAAATCGTATAGCTAGATAGGGTGGGAGGGATATTTGCCCCAGAGGAGGCTTTTTACCCCACCTACTCTACGTGTAGGGTTATTATACAACTTTTACTCAGTTTAACACCATTCTTGAAAACCACCGTAGTGTTCACAATCCAGATAAAACAATAGGCCTTCTAAATAGGGGGCATCTGTAACAAGCAACGACGGCTTTCTTATCGCTGGCTGTGAAAAAAATACGATCTGAGACCCGGAGTTGACATGTTTGTCCCTCAGTTTTATGTTTATTAGGAACATAACAGTTAGCAATAATCAGTACCAAGAACGGTAAGTATGTTTTTTATTCATATGGTATTTATGTTACAATACCACCAATTACATATTCCGTGAAAACGAGGTCGTAATCGTGCCAGTGATGCCTCCAGGCGGCCAGACGTAAATCAAAACCGCTTAATTTGAGCAATTCGTTGTATGTTTGATTTGAATATATCTAGAGTAGTTTGTTAACAGGTTACGCAACGATACAAGGAAACACATTTACCAACAGCACGCCAGCATTAATGCTACTTTACCTTTGTTTGTCTTATTTTCGCTGTTAGTGTCGTTGGTGCTTCTCTGTTGAAAGAAAAGGAAGGCAAGTTTTAAACACATTTTGTTGAAGTACATAGTGTGACATCCGCCGATACAACAGAATGTCTACCAGAGCAGACGGCATACAATTTCACGCGTGATGATCTCTATTTAATATTTACAAATGTTACTAGACCTTTTAAAAACATTGTTTTTTATGTGATGAAATGATGACACTTGACAACCGCCGCCTCTGCACGCAAAGTCGTGCATGTCGCCAATATTACACTTTCGTTAGTTTATAAATCCTCCAAGTAGACCGGCGTTACCACGAATCCATCATCGCCCTAGTTAGACACTTACCGGTATGGCTGCAGTCATAACGAAGCTGAAGAGAACTGCCACAATGGGCGGAACACCGGAGACATAGAAGGCGATGTCGTAAGAGTTCGTCAAGTCATATATGAGACCTGAAGCAGAAACAGAAACATCCGTTGAGGCTGTGTGTGTGCGCGTGCGTGTGCGTGCGTGCGCGTGTGTGCGTGTGTGCGCGTGTGCGCGTGTGCGTGTGTGCGTGTGAGTGCGTGCGTGCATGCATGCTTGCATGCGAGCGTGTGTGCATGTGTGAATGTGTGCGTCTACGCGTGCGTGCATTTACCTACCAGCGATAGGCGGTCCGATCGTCATGGGGAAAGCCATGAGCCCGAGCACGGCGCCGAGGCCCTGCAGGGCGCCCTCCGTGCCGAGCAGGTCGAAGGCTATGGGCCCCATCATGCAGATGAAGCAGCCGTCACAGAAGCCAAGGATGACGACGAGGGCGGCGAGCGACCAGAAGGAGCGGGCGAGAGGGATGCACGTCGTGACGATGCCAAGCACGAAGAAAGCCGCCTGCTGCAGACAACAAACACCACGGTCAGCTGGGACATCAGGGCCGGGTGAGGAGTCTCAACAGTATGGCACGCTCGCAAATTAACTTATTTCTGTGTTTTTGGTTTCCTCGTTATAATATCCTCAAGAGTGCGTCACATGTTTAGTTGAATGTGTTATACAACTATGTGCTTACGTAAACTTACGTATGCATACGCGCACGCATGCACGCACACGCACACACACACACATACATACGTAGACGGGTTTACACACACGCACACAGAAACACAACGCACACGAACACGCGCACACGCGCACACATACACACATGTACACACAGTCACACACACACATGCACGCACACACACACACACACACACACACACACACACACACACACACACACACACACACACACACACACACACACACACACACACACAAACACACTGTTCTGACATAATAAGTATAATATATATTTTTTGTTATAAGGAATAAGATAAGTCATAAGCTATTACAAACTAATCTGCATATTGTCGAAACATCTGTTTGGATGACGTAAATCAAGAACTTGTCGAAACGCCTGTTACAAACCTGCATGCGGACGCGGTTCATGCCAGGTAGGTCGGAGATTTTACCGCACAGCAAACGACTGATGCCGGAAGCTGCGCCGATCACCATAATGAGCACTTCCGGCTTGGCGTCGGGCATAATATCTTTCGTATGCTTCACCTGTTGTCGGAAACACTCGTTTTAATGACGGAATAGATCATCTGTTCACATTTTATACTAGCGTTCTGCTGGCTTGGATGAAGGTGAACCCATTTCTGGAACCGTGATACGTGTGTGTTTGGTCAGGATCATCGCTGCATTTTTCTATTGGGTCTTTTTGGAACACTTTACTTTAACTATTTCGAGTGTTTATTTTGAGGAGAAAATGTGTTTTTCCACGTACGAACTCTGTACCCCATCAGATACAATACACGCACCCTTTCGTCAAATCCTCATACCCATAGCATCTCGATGACATAACGTTCGGATAGCTAATATTATCGAAAATACAACTGTTACGTCTAATGTTTAACTTGTCTTAAGCAAATTTTTACGCAATATATGCGTATTTTAGTCATAGTGGATTTCTTTGTTCTGCCTAAATGACTGTGCACATTTTACTCACAGTCGTATCTGTAGTTAATTTGTCAGTCGATTTGTAGATGTTTTAGTTTGTTCCGCTTTTTTCCGCCCTTTTAGTCATATGGTCGCCTGGCCGTAACGATCTGACTGTAGTTTCTCTTGTGCTACTCTGCATTCGTAGCTCTTTTAATCAGTAACAGTTGCATTCGGTGATATCGTTTGCCCAACCACCAATGGAACTAGGCACAACTAGAATCATCGATGACTGTCTATCAACTAAATATAATTATTCCCGTCATCACATTGAAATACCTACCAGTCTGATCGTCTTGAACTCGCACTTTTCCACATGCCAACAAAAGCCAGTGGAGTAATATAATATCAATACTAATAATGTATTCCTTGGTAATCGTAATACTGAATACAAAAGTAGACCGTTGGTATACTGTGAGTTGGCCAATTAAAGGTAGGTTCTTACACACCGCAGTGAACTGGAGCAACGTAGAGTGAACGAACTTGCCCAAGGTTCGCCACAGCAGCACAGGATTCGAACTGGGATTCTCTCGGTCGAGAGTCCTGTGTTCTATCGACTGCGCCACTGCTCTCCACAGGTATGGTAACAATGTCCATTGTTAGAAATCCACGACGAAGCTGCGGTCTCTTGTAGATGTTATCAGTATAAATGCTGACGATACGGCCAACAAACGTTCCTGCAGACATTTTGTAGTATTTTATTAGGTATATTGTTCTACCGCTTCGTCATTTTCAGTGCGCCTATGCCAACCACTTCACGAGGTGGGTCAATGTGGTGAATACTACATGCCTGAGTAGTAATCTACGTTAATCAGAATAGACGCATCCGTTATTGGGAGGACGTATCCGTTAAGGAGGAATTACCTCATTTCTGGAGGAAGGTCAAAGGTCAAATAGCGCCACCTGGCGGATATGAGGTGAACTAAATAAGTAGGTCGATCAGCGCCACCTGTTGGAAATAATGTGAACTAGAAAAATAAGTCAGTCAGTGCCGCCTATTGATTAAAAGATTAATTATATAACTAGGTCTATGACGTCATGATATAGGTCAATTATGTCATGGAATAGGTCATTGCATATGCGTAATGTTTTTTCTTACATTATCGCATAAAATTCACTATCCTAATTAATATTTTGAACTATATAATTAGGTCGATGACGTCATGAAATAAGTCAATGATGATGATGATTACTGTTCCTGCGACAAAAATAGTCTGGGGACATATCAATGTCGCAATCAGTCCCCCGAAAGTTTCCTCCATCCCGTGCGGTCTTCCGTCAGCTCTCTCAGTCTTTATGTCACCTAAGCTTGACGCCCGTTACTCTGACGACCGAGCGCAGTAGGTCTAGCAGGTTGGTGGTGGGCCTGCCGACTCGACCTCTGTACCAGCATGACCCGACAACGGCGAACTGCAGGGCCAGTTTTGCAGGGCTGTCTTCGGGCATGCGTAACACATTGACTTCCGCATTCTCCGTACTCGCTGTGACAGCGGTTCTGTATCACAGCGCGTGTACAGATCTTCGTTTTAAAGCATCCTGTCTGGCTACCGCATGCCCAGTATCGAGTGCAGGTGGCGTCTGTGGCAGGCATCCAGTTTTTGAAGCATCGTTACTGGCATAGCCCAGCTACTGCAGTTATACAGCATTACAGATACGACCATGGCATCGTACACCATAATTCGCATGCTTAACGGGATTTAGGCCCCACGCATTCAAATGTTCCAGAACGACTAGAACGCGATATTGCCCAGCATGCACTGATCTTGCACGTCTTTTGTGCTACAGAGCAGAGATCCTAGCGTCTTGCTGGATCTCCATTGCTCATTTCCTCGCAGCGTAGCACCGACATCACCGGTCTCGTTGGTGTTACCGAGGAATATGTCCACATGTTCCGTCTTCGCCTCGTTGACAAAGAAATTCCAGTTTGAGAGCTCAGTGCAAGCAGTTGTCAATACTGCGTCTAGTGGCTCTCGTTCTTCATCTACAAAGTCGACATCGTCTACATATTCCCACTTTAGTGGCATGCCTAGGGCCGAAATGGGTGGGTTAGGTCTAGTTGTGTTTTGTCGGACAACGACCAGTGCTGCAGCAAGATAGCACGTAAACAGCACAGGAGATAAGCCGAGCCTCGTCTCGAACCAAGCTGACTGCGCAGTTCCTGCACGAACCATCAGGTGTGTTCCGGTGAGGAGGAGGCGTACAAGTAGGAGGTCGTCATCGCTACCGCCAGCGAGATAGGTCAATGGTGTCATGGGATAAGTCATTGCGCATGCGCAAAGATGTTTGTTTCTTACGGCAGCACATAAATGCGCTATCCTAATGTTTTGAACTACGTAACTAAGTCGATGACGTCATGAAATAGGTCAATGGAAGGGATGTAAGAGTAAATGAGGGAGGAAGGAGGAATTAATTATGAGTTTCAACATGTTAGCGGGGTAAAGTTCCCTATTTTGGTACTTTTTAACGTTTCAGTGCTTTAGAGTGGTAGCATTTTAATACATCACCGAGGTAGCTTCGTAACATTTTAACGTTTCAACATGATAGACTTGTACAACTTTGTTATTTAAGCAGAGCGTTTCAGTAGACTTGTAACGTTTTCATATTTGAACGTGTGAGCCTAGTAACTTCGTAACATTTTAGTACATTACCGAGGTAACTATTAAACATTTTAGCGTTTCAGCGTTTTAAATGTTTCACATCTTAGTGTATCATCAAGGTAACGTCTTAAATAGATTAGCGTTTCAGCACGGTAAACTTGTACAACTTTCTTACTTTAACGCCAGCGTGTCGCAACTTCATGACATTTTAGTGCATCACCGAGGTAACTTCTTAACGTTTTATTGTTTCAACACGGTAGGTCTGTACACCTTTCTTACTTTAACGCGTGTGTGTCGTAACTTCGTGACATTTTAGTGCATCAACAAGGTAACTTGTTACATTTTAGCATTTCAGCGTGTAAGCGGGGTAAACTTTTCATATTTTAGTGAATCATCGTGATAACATCATAACATTTTAGCGTTCCAGCGCCATATCCTTGTAAACTGTCCATACTCTACGTCTTAGCACGTTAACGTTTCAACGTGTTAGTAGTAACACTTGACTACTTTAACATGCACTATTAAATTTCCAACGTGTTGCACATACTGGTCTTTCATTTGGGTGTCAATGTATTGTAATATCGAGCCCCGTTCATCTGGACAAGAGGCGGGGACGTTTGACTGGTCGCACGAGGCGCTACTGTCTGGACCAGAGGCGGGACGTCTGACTGGTCGCACGGGTCGTTGCTGTCTGGACCAGGGACGGGGAAATCTGGCTTTTCGCATGGGGCGCTGTTTTTTTTTGGGTCAGAGTAGATTCCCTGTACAAACAGAGTAGCAACAACTCAAAAAGCCCTGAACAATGGTTGGCAACAATCCGTTGTCGTTCGTTAATGACATCGTCGTAGAATTAATAAACGTTAGCAGTCGCCAGGCGGGAGGGGATGCCGTGGATGACATTGTCAACAAATAGGGAGAGTGGTAGTTTTTTCCTGGTCGATGTTTTAATTTTATCTGCTTCATGGAACACATGGCTCACACGTAATGGCAAACGAAGTTTCGTAAAGTTGCCTTGAGTGCAGAGTTGGTATAATATCATAATATTGCATGTGCCATCAAGAACATTTAGTAAAATAAACAAGTATACAACGTTTACAGACTTTCAGTCTTTGTTCACATACCCCCCAAAACAGCCATCGTTGCAGCCATCTTTCATTCCTAGTTCCCTTTCAATGAATTATGCCATATACTTTTACAGTTAGAAATTGACTAAAGTCCCCGTAGTGCCTATATTTGTAACTAAGTTCACGTATTAATGTCCTCTAATGCGCATTGCGATAGCCATGTGTCAGTCATACCTCCTTCGGAAAGTATCCTTTATAATTAGAAATTGACTAATATTCATGACGCAAGCTAAGTTGTAACCAAGTCCATGTATTATTGTTCATATACGTCTCAAACACGTTTCAGTCCTGGTTTCCTTGAAACTATCCTATTGTATACATTTACAGTTATATATTGACCAAACCCCCTCTAGCGGCCGAAGTTGTAACTAACTTCATAAGTATACTGTCATTCAAATTACTGTCAAATGTGCACACATTACGCGAGCCATGTCTCAGTCCTAGTACCTCTTGGAGGTATGTCGACATATACCTTTGTCGATAAATATTCCTTCTAAGTACACACTCATGTCGTCAGCCATTTTTCAGGCCTATTTCCCTTTTAAGCTGACGATAATTTTGGTGACGTATGTGTGTGTACTATTAATATAATACGTAGACTACTGCTCGCACTAGTTTCCGGACAACGTCAACACGTTTTGCACGTACGCCATTTTCTAGTTTGGGTGACTTTTTTTTATTAATAGACCGTGAGGACAATTGCTCGTGTTGGTCCCCGGACATGCATGGAAGTGTTTTGTTTATAACTCTAATTGGTTAGCCCTAATCTTATGTTCATTGCGCATGTGTAAAGTTGTAGTGTCTCCTAGCGGGTAATCCATGTCTGAAGTGACGCCTTCTGGTGGGCATAATTACCGTTATTTCCTTTTAGTTTTTGTATTTTAGTGCATCAGCGTGGTAACTGCGCAACATTTTAACGTTTTAACGTGCTAGCGGTATAAAATTGTCCTATTTTAGTACGTGAGCGTCACAACTTCATAACATTTTAGTGTTTCACCACAATAGCCTTGTAACATTTTTTTATTTAATATATTTTAGTACATCAACGCGGTAACTTTGTAACACTTTCAACGTGTTTCAGCGCGATAGAACGGTAGTGGTTTAGTAATTTACGTGCATCATCGAGGTAATTTCATAACATTTTAGAGTTTCAACGCGGTAATCTTGTATCATTTCCGTATTTCAGTGCATCAACGCGGTAACTTCTTAACATTTTTAGCGTTTTGTCGCATTAGAGTGGCAGAATTTTAGTACGTGAACGTGTTAACTTCGTAAAATGTTTAGCGTTTCAGCGCGTTAGAGTGGTAGTGTTTTTAGTAATGTAGTGTTTCATGAAGGTAATTTCTAACCATTTTAGGGTTTCAAATATTGTATCATTTTCATATTTTAATGCGTCAATAAGGTAACTTCATCACGTTAGAGTAGGAGCATCAACGAGATAATTTCGTTTTTGCATTTCAGTACGGTAACATTGTAACATTTTCATAGTTTAATGTGTCAACGCGGTATGTTCGTAACATATTTAACGTTTCATCGCGTTAGAATGGTAGCGTTTTAGTACACCACCGAGGTAACTTCCTAAAATGTTAACTTTTCAGCGAAGTAACCTTTAATATTTTCATAGTTTAATGTATCAACGCGGTATCATCATAAAATTGTCTTGCGTTTCAGCATCGTAGAGTGGTAGTGTTTTAGTAATTTTGTGCATCACCGCGATAATTGCTTAACATTTTAGTGTTTCAGTGCAGTAACCTTGTATAATTTTTTTAGTTTAACGTCTCAACGCGGTATTTACGTAACATTTTCTAGCGGTTCAGCACTGTAGAGTGGTATTGTCTTAGTAATTTAGTGCATCACCGAGGTAATTTCCTAACATTTAGCGTTTCAGTGCGGTAACCTTGTATAACTTTTAACATCGCGTTAATGTGGTAGCATTTTCTTGTATTAGGACATTTCTAAGGTAACTCCCTAACATTTAACGTTTCAGCGCGGTAGACTTGTAAAATTTCCATAGTATAGTGTATAGTGTGTAAGGCATAAGCATAGGGTATAAGGTATAATACATAAGTTTTTTGTGTGCAGTGTTTAAGGTATAATGTATAAGATCTAAATGTTTAATCTGATGTTTTGTCTTGTATATCTGCAGAACGTTTGCTTTTTGTATATGTTTGTTTTTGACCATGTCGATTTTGCTTCTTTCAGTGGTATTTCGTGTTGTGTGTCTGTTGTTTGGTGTTTCATATGTGTTGAACGTTAGATATTTATGTTTGTTTGTATTTTGAACATGCTGATTTTGGAGCCGCTATGCATAATTGTTAAAGTCCTACCCAAAATTAATGTCATTGTTTGACCTATTTACCTACCAGTGTCAGTTTGGGGGCGACTAGTTCGGATAAGTGAATTTCAAAAAATGTTGTAATCGAAAAACGACTATGTCCAAACCATCTAAGGAAAAACACGTGACACACCTTCAGTCCAAGATGCATTCTGTTCCGGGTTCACTTACAGTTGGACGGTTATGAGACTCGTACGATTTCCGAGATATTGCAGTATCAGGTCTAGTGTCGCTTTATTTAGACGCGGCCATCTTTCAGGCGACGCACTTCCGGTATTGAAACTTCCATATTTACAAATATATGGGAGGCCCATGCCATCTTGGCTTGGGGAATTTACTTTGCGAGGTATCACTTCATCTAGGACAAACCACGCTATTGGGAAGCGGCCATCTTTCAAATGATTCAGTTCCGGTTTCAAGACTTCAATTAATATATACACTGGACGCGGCCATGAGAGATAGGCGACTTCCGGTGACACCCAACGGACATTAATGTAATTATTTAGAGTAACTCCATCTACCCGTGGGTGCCGGGTCTCTATTCGTCGTCAGATGCGGCCACGGCAGTCACGTGACTTCCTGTACGTCGGCACTTCCGGCGTATCGCCCCCTGGTGGATAACTGGTATACTACATTACATGGTGGCGCTAGGTGGTGTCACCATGTAATGTAGTCGCCCCCAAACTAACACATAAAATCACCAGGTGGCGCTTCTTGGTAAGTCAATAATTCAAACTATGATATCTATGTTGGGCAGGACTTTGAAATTTATGCAATCCAAAGTCATCACGTTCAAAAGACAAACAGTGTTACGAGTCTACCGCGCTGAACTGTTAAGTGTTAGGAAGTTACCTTGGTAATATCCTAACTTACAAAAATGCTGCCACTCTAACGCGATGTTAGGAAGTTACCACGTTGACGCACTAAAATATGAAAATTATACAAGTTTACTGCACTGAAACGCTCTAACGTGATGAAACGTTAACAAGTTAATGCGTTGACGCACCAAATACGAAAATGATACAAGGTAACCACGCTGAAACATTAACATGTTAAACTATGAAAATTATACAAAGTTACCGCGCTGAAACGCTAAAATGTTTAGAAATTACCTCCGCGAGGCACTAAATTACTAAAACACTACCATTCTACTGCTCTGAAACGATAAACATTTTACGAAGATACCATGTTGACACATTAAATACGAAAATGTTACAAGACTATTACGGTGAATCGCTAAAATGTTATGAAGTTGTGACGCTCACGTACTAAAATAGGAACAATTTACACCGCTAGCACGTTGAAACGTTAAAATGTTGCGCTGTTACCACACTGATACACTAAAATACAAAAACTAAATGGAAATAACGGTAATTATGCCCACCAGAAGGCATCACTTCAGGCATGGATTACCCGCTAGGAGACACTACAACGGAAGTGATATAACATTACACATGCGCAATGAAGATAAGATTTGGGTTAACCAATTAGAGTTATAAACAAAACACGTCCAAGCTTGTCCGGGGACCAGCACGAGCAGTTGTCTTCAAGGTCTATTAATTACAAACATTCACCTAAAGTAAAAATTGGCGTACGTGCAAAACGTGTTGACATTGTCCGGAAACTAGTGCGAGCAGTAGTCTATGTATTATATTAATAGTACACACACATACGTCACCAAAACTAGAATGGTACCCGTCAAAATAGCTTCAAAGGGAAATATGCCTGAAAATAGCTGACAATATGTGTACTTACAAGGTATATTTAGCTACAAAGGTATATATCACCATACCTCCAAGGGCTACTAGGACTGAAACATGGCTCGCGCAATGTGTGTATGTTTGACAGTAATGTGAATGACATTACGTGAAGTTAGTTACAACTTCGACCACTACAGGGGTTTTGGTCAATGTCTAACTGTAAATGTATACAATTGGATAGTTTCAAGGAAACCAGGACTGAAACATTGTTGCCGCAATGCGTGTTTGAGATGCATAATGAACAATAATACACGGACTTGGTTACAACTTAGCTTGCGTCATGGATACTTGGAAGGAGTGTGGATGGTAATAAGTGAAATTAGTTACAACAATGGCCGTTAAGGGGTCATTAGTAAATTTCCAATTGTAAAGGATACCTTCAGAAAGGAAGTATGGCTGACACATGGCTATCGCAATGCGTATTAAAGGACATTAATACGTGAACTTAGTTACAAATATAGGAAGTACGGGGACTTTAGTCACTTTCTAATTGTAAAACTATATGGCATAATATATTTAAAGGGAACTATAATGACAGATGGCTGCAAAGATGGCTGTTTTGGAGGTATGTGAGCAAAGACTGAAAGTCTGTTAACGTCGTATGCCAAACTAGTTTATTTTACTAAATGTTCTTGATGGCACATGCAATATAATGTGTGTACCAACTCTGCTGCCAGGGCAACTTTACGAAACTGCGTTTGCCATTGTAAGTGAGCCATGTGTTCGAAAAAATATATAAAATCCAAACGTCGACGAGGAAAAGCTAGCACTGTCCCCATTTGTTGACAATGTCATCCACGGCACCCCTTCCGCCTGGCGACTGCTAACGTTTATTAATTCTACAACGATGTCATTAACGAACGACTACCGATTGTTGCCAAATATTGTTCAAGGTTTTTTGAGTTGTTGCCACTCTCTCTCTCTCTCTCTCTCTCTCTCTCTCTCTCTCTCTCTCTCTCTCTCTCTCTCTCTCTCTCTCTCTCTCTCTCTCTCTCTCTCTCTCT
Organism: Escarpia spicata; assembly: GCA_963995525.1. Lineage (NCBI taxonomy): Eukaryota > Metazoa > Annelida > Polychaeta > Sabellida > Siboglinidae > Escarpia > Escarpia spicata. Next base: position 4,098,605 of record OZ023218.1, on the reverse strand, counting down.
CTCTCTCTCTCTCTCTCTCTCTCTCTCTCTCTCTCTCTCTCTCTCTCTCTCTCTCTCTCTCTCTCTCTCTCTCTCTCTCTCTCTCTCTCTCTCTCTCTCTCTCTCTCTCTCTCTCTCTCTCTCTCTCTCTCTCTCTCTCTCTCTCTCTCTCTCTCTCTCTCTCTCTCTCTCTCTCTCTCTCTCTCTCTCTCTCTCTCTCTCTCTCTCTCTCTCTCTCTCTCTCTCTCTATATATATATATATACAGGGACTCTACCCTATGACCAGCCAGACGTCCCGCTGCTGGTCCAGACAGCAGCGCCCCGTGCGACCAGCCAAAGGTCCCCGCCTCTTGTCCAGACAGCAGCACCCCACCTCTAGCAGCGGCTAAATCCACAAGAGTCGCTGCCTCCGCTCTACACGCCAGAGACCAACCCGCCAGCGTCACCACCAGTGAAGCGAAGTAAGGTGCAGCCACACTTGTCCTGCTGCATGTATGACAAAACCTTCACAAGAAAGGCCAAGTGACAGCGCCACTTTAATAAAAGCATATGTCAAATAATACAAAGGAAAAGAGAACAGCCCCAACCACCACAAGTTAAATTGTTATCGCAGAAAGTTATCGCTGATGAACAGGGCGACGCTACCTCGATATTACAAGACGTGGACTCCCGAATTAAAGACCTGTACGTGCAACACTTTGGAATTTAATAGTGCATGTTAAAGTAGTAAAATGTTACCACGCTGACACGTCGAAACGTTAAAGTGTTTAGAAGTTACCATGACGACTTATTAACATACGGAAACCTTACCACTATATTGTGATGAAACAATACAAATATAACACGCATATACTAAAATGCTACTACATTAACGTGCTAAAAACAACACGATACGAAGTTACCGCAATGACGCATTAAAGTATGAAAATGTCACGAGGCTACCGGGCTGAAACGTTCAAATGTTGCTATGTTACCACGCTGATACAAACAAATGTGAACAATTTACCCCGCTAACACGCTGGAATGCTAAGAAGTTACCGCGTTAACGCATTAAAGTATGAAAATGTTACAAGGATATCGCGCTAAAACGCTAAAATGTTAAGACGTTACCGCGTTGATGCATTAAAGTATGAAAATGTCATAAGGTTACCGTGTTGAAACACTAAAATGTTGCTATGTTACCACGCTGATGCACAACATTATGAACATTTTACAAAGCTACCACTCTGAAACGCTAAAATGTTGTAGTGTTACCGCATTGACGCATCAAAGTATAAAAATGTTACAAGGCTACTGAAATACTCAAATGTGTTAATGTTACCATGCTGATGCACTCAAATATGATACTTTACCCCACTAACACACTGAAGCCCTACAATGTTAAGAAGCTACCGCTTTGACGCATTAAAGTATGAAAATGTTACAAGGCTACCATGCTGAAACCCTAACATGTTGTGATTTTATCACGTCAATGCATTAAAATATGAGAATGTTAACCCGCTAACACGCTTAAACGCTAATATGTTAAGAAGTTACCGCGTTGACGCATTAAAGTATGAAAATGGTACATGGCTACAGCGCTGAAACGCTAAAGTGTTATAATGTTACCATACTGATCCACTAAAATATGAAAAAAATTACAAGGCTGAAATGCTAAAATGTTTCGAAGTTAACACTTTCATGTACTAAAATGCTACCACTCTAACACAACGAAACGCTAAAATGTTAACCCGGGAAGTGACCACTGAAAATCGTATATACAGTTCCTATAAAAATCTTACCATTGCTAATATTAGTCATATAACTATGAGTGAGATATCATTTTATTGCTATAGGAATGCTTTATTATAATACAATTATATTAAGTATACCGCATTCTAAAATTATGGTTATATTACTATATGAACTTCATCAACAAAATAGTAAAAAAAACAAATATTTCATCGTGGTGCCAGATAATTACGCGCTACCTTCAGTGATACAAATATAGCCATATATGTTAGCTGCCAAGTAACAAAAAAGAAACAAATCCGTTGAGAACTTTTATTTGTGTGATTTTCCGACATAAAAATAGGCCGATTCAAGCAGGCCGATCACTATCGCGCTCGGTACCGTTGCAATCCACGCACTCGCCCGAAGAAATATAGCGTTGCTAATTTGTTGAATTTTCACATAAAAAAAACACCTAAAGTCGGTCTAACTATTTGAACTACTATAATAACCTTATTTATGACTACTATCAGGCATTTTGTCAAAATATTGATGCAGACACTTGAGATAATCCGAAGTAGACTTTCGAAGTGTCTAAGTTGCCAAACACCGCTCCGCCATTTTGTTTTCGACTTTCGCTTTGGAGGGCTGATGACGCTACATTTGAAACCATGGTTTTGATTCGCTGAATTTCGTCCGCCCACTTATGTCATTTGTGGCCGATGGGCCAATGACAGAGCTTTCCATCAATGCGAGGGTCTACACTTTGTGAATGGATGCGTAAATTCAGTGCGGAGGACGTAGTGAAATCACAAAGATGTGGGCGTCAACCGCGTCACGTGTTTTGTAAGCTAGGTCGTGAATAGCTGTCATTGAATCTGCTCATGAATAAATATACACGATCTCAAAAAATATATTAGCTATCCATATATACCAAATGCTCGCGTGTCAGTTGCGCGTGATGGAAATGAAAATTGTTACAACAAAGGCAGGTAAGGTTAGGCCGAATTTCGGCCCGGGTCACTCCGAGGATTAAGAAGTTACAGCGTTGACGCATTAAAGTATGAAACTGTTACAAGGCTACCGTGCTGAAACGCTAAAATGTTGTGACGTTAACTTGATAAAGCATTAAAATATTAAAATTGTACCCCGCTAACACTCTGAAACGCTCAAATTAAAGAAGATGACGCAATGAAATGTCAAGACGTAACGACACCATGCGTTAAAGTAAGAAAGTCCTACAAGTCTAGCGTGTTGAAACGATAAAATGTTAAGAAATTACTTCGGTGACGCAGTAAAATGGCACGAAGTTACGGCACCCATGCGTTAAAGTTAGAAAGTCGTACAAGTCTACCATGCTGAAACGCTAAACAATTTACGACATTATCTTGATGATGCACTAAAATGTAAAAAATGTACCCCGCTATGTATGTATTTCATGACGTCATCGACCTAATTACATTGTATGTAGTTCCAAAAATTAGGGTAGCGAATTTATGCGATGCAGTCAGAAAAAAACATTAGGTTAGCGAATTTAAGCCCTACCATAAGAAAAATACATAATTGTGCATGCACAGTGACCTATTCCATGACATCATTGACCTATTTCATGACGTTATCGACCTAGTTATATAACTATATAGTTCATCGTTTAATCAATAGGCTGCGCTGATTGACCTATTTTTTTAGTGCCCCTTATTTCCACCAGGGGCAGTTATTGACCTACTTATTCAGTTCACCATATATATATATACATATCCGCTATTTGAGCTTTGACCTTCCTCCGGAAATGACGTCATTCCTCCCAGTAACGGATGCGTCTATTCTGATTAACCTATATTACTACTTGCCTGCGTGCAGATAGATAACGGCCGAGTGGCTCATGCTTCACGCATGACCTTGTACCACACGCGAGTATCGGGTCAATGCTTGACCCTATTTGGTATGTTGGCAATCTCTTAAAAAGGGTCAACAACTGTGTACCAGCAAAACGGAATATCTTGTACACGAGAGTATTTTCTCAACTACCTATAGAATTACATCATGAGGAACGTACTACTTGAATACCATTGAAAACAGGATTAAGTCATGTGCTGGTAAGAATATGTAATACGAGTGTCCACGATAGCGGCTGGATGATGAACGGATAACACCAATCTTGCCAAGAGTTCCTCGCATAAAGACCTATTCGCCATCTAACGGATGGCGAATAGGTGCAACATGTAAATTACACATGTCACTATATGCATGTAATTAGTGTGAGAAGTATTCGACGCAACATGCCACACATAATAAACAACATTACACTAATATTGCAGATAAGACACTCTTGTGCTAACACACACATGCACACACGCACACAAGCACACACGCACACACGCACACACGCACACACGCACACACGCACACACGCACACATATAAAATATCAAATTGTCTTGTTTGCCAATATCAATTATAATTAACTTTTAATATATGTCTTAATAATGTAGGTATTAACTGTATTAAAGTTTGCTGATGATATGATAAATTATGTTTTGGCGTAAGCATACAGAATATATTAGGGAAAGAGTTTTTATTAATTTAAATAAAAACATGTTAAATGAAATTGAAAACTGAAAGAGTGTGAACTCCTGAGACGGTCACAATGTGTTATGTGGTTTTGGTAGGAATCTCCTCTCCCATATATTTTACTGATTGTCTTTTTTGTTGGTTGTCTTGTTTGTTCTTGTTTGTTTTCTTAAATAATAATAAACGTTCTAATAAACGTATGCATTCTTTACGAAAAGCATAATATTTAGATTGTATATTTAATGTATTTATTGTTTTTTGTGTCAATATTTATATGTTCTATTTTATGCGCATTTAATTATATATATTTAATATTATATAGGTCAACACCTGACAATTGTCAAGTATTGACCTATAAAAAAACATCCCAAATAAACACACTCTCTAGATTCTAACCTCTCTGATCCCTTTGGTGACGCATTACACGATGGTCCGGGAACTGTTTCACTAAGACAATGACGTCATGTGGATAGTCAGCCTTTGAAAATAAAATACCTTAAGAAGAAAGTAATGGGAGAAGGATGAGTAGGTATGACACGTGCAAAGAACGAACGAAGACAGACAAAACGAGCATTGAAAGCAGAAGAGGGTGGCAAACGACGAAGTGCAAGGCCAAAGCGGAGAGAGAATGATAGCATGAAACGGAACCTTGGGATGACGGGTGCGAATAGCCAACAATGGGAGATTATTGCGGACGACAGAGAGAGATGGAGAGAGTTAACAAGAAATATGGAAGAAGCTACCAATTAAGTGACGTGGACACCACCCAGCAGAGATCAAGGGAAAGAAGAAGAAAAAGCTTAGATGTTGAACGTTTTGAAAACGCGGGTCAATAAAGTGCATATAGAATCCAACGTAAATTTGTGTGGTGACAATACTTCCGTGAACCCCACAGTGGGCACAATTGGGCAAACTCACTAACACTAACACATGTGCTCGCGCGTTATGTTATTAGCTTAAGTAGTTCTACATACCAATACTAGTAAAGTTACCGTCAATATTGACCAACATTGAGTATTCGGACGACACAAGTGGTATTTTTTAAGTTGGTGTTGATTTCATATCTAGTTCGCTGTGAGTATCGGTGTTGTTGGTGCTGTTGATGTGTACAGGCGCACGTTGACACGAACCCATTTCACGAATATAAATGATGACGATGATTGATGCGATGATGGTGACATTGATGATGATGGTGACGTTAATGATCATGATGACGATGACGATGATAACGACGACGAAGACGAAGACAACGAAGAAAACAAACAAAACAAAGACGCCGAAGATGCCGAAGACGCCGAAGACGCCGAAGACAACGACGGCGGCGACGACGACGAAGATGACGAAAACAATGAAGACAACGAAGACGACGACGAATAAGAAGACAACGACGACGACGAAAACGCCGAAGATGACGAAGACAACAAAAACAACGACGGCGACCGCAACGACGACGGCTACAACGAAGACGAAGACAACGAAGACTCTCTGTTACTCCTACTCACGAGATGCGCGAACGGCACAAAGTACCCGGTGAAAGCGATCACCATGACGGTCACCCACACCGTGTAGGAGCGGTTCCTCCAGATGGCCGTGTTCACGTAGCGACCCAGCCACTTTCCGCAACCCGCCACGCTCTCGACGAGGTTCGAGCTGGGCGCCACGTACCGCCCGAAGTCTTTATTTTTCGCCGTCCCATACAGCGGCTTCCACGTCAGGGCGCACACAGCCTGGCTGGCGAGTAGTCCCGCCATGATTCGCATGGTGCCCTGCAGGCCGACGTTCATCAGGAGGCGCTGTAGTATAAACGGCAGGATCATAGTTGAGACGGCACTTCCGAACACGACGATGCCGTTGACGATGCCGAGATGGCGTTTAAAATAGTGTCCGAGGATGATCATGGATGGTGTGTATACAAGTGAGACCCCCAGGCCAGTAAGGAGGCCGTAGGTCAGGTAGAGGAGGCCGATGGACGACACGAAGGAGCTGGCCAGCATGCCGATCGTCGAAATGACGACTCCAGCGAAAGCCGTTGTCCTGATGCCCATCACGTCGACGAGCACGCTGACGACAGGGGACATGAGGAACGTCATGGAGATCTGCAACGCTCCCACCCACGCTGCAAGGCACATGTGAAAATGTATATATTAGATTTCAAGGCCGGGATACACTGGCACCTTTCGCCCGACCAGACCATGCAGACCAGATTCACCCCGACTGCAGGATAGACGCTACACTGACTGACACCGAATGCGTTATACCCGAAGCCGGTGTGACATCATAATCACGTAAACTTGAAAAGGTTCGAATACTCTGACTGTCACAAACTAGTCCTGACGAAGTCGAATGCCGGTGTAGTGTATACAGTGCAGTCGGCGTGAGTCTGGTCTGGTCTGGTGTGGGTTGGTCGGGTCGAGTCGGGCAAACAGTTCCAGTGTATCCCGGCATTTACGCGATCACCATCCAAATCACTAGACTCCAGATGGCAAGTGAACAAGGACTCGATTTGCTTAACGAATTCCAATACGTGTTCATCAATACGTAATCTGTGTTTAGCACATCTTATTTCGAAACAATCAGTTGAGCATGTTGTTCCATTCAATTATCGTCCTCTGTGATGTCGACACCAAGGCCGGTGTAGTAAGTTGAAAACACTACCCCTCGAAAACACTACGGTATTGTTTTGAGGGTACGGAGCCAGCCACGTGTGATTCTCATCGCCAGTCACACATAACTCTCGTCGTCAGTCACACATGACTTTCAACGCCAGCCACACATGATTCTCATCGACAGCCACGTGTGACTCTCATCACCGGCAACTTGTGACTCTCAGTGCCAGCCACGTGTGACTCTCATCGCCAGTCACACATGATTCTCGTCACCAGCCACACAGTACTCTCATCGTCAGCCACGCATGACACTCATCGCCAGCCACGCATGACACTCATCGTCAGCCACGCATGACACTCATCGTCAGCCACGCATGACACTCATCGTCAGCCACGCATGACACTCATCGTCAGCCACGCATGACACTCATCGCCAGCCACGGTTCACTCTTATCGCCAGCCATGCATATATCCCAGTGCCAGCCACACACGACTCTCAGTGGCAGACACACACTATTCTCAGTGCCAGCCACACACGACTCTCAGTGTCAGACACACACACTACTCTCAGTGCCAGCCACGCATGACTCTCTGGACCAGGCACACCCAGCCCAACCACGCGTCAGGATGTCGGTCGTTGACTTACATGTTTTGAAGGACAAGTCGTCTTCGCCGTTGTCAAATTCGCGCAGCATCTCGACATAGATGATGCCGAACGTGTTCAACATGCCAAAGATAACGGCATTCGTCCAGAACGACATCCAGCACACCACCCAGCCCCAACCGCCGTCTGGCTGCACGAAATGTTTAATCGGCGGTGGGTCCATCTTCTCTTTGTTCATGCTTCTTCAGTAAAGATACCTGTCGTCTCGTTGTCTGTTGCCGGCATCCTCAGCGGACGCCTAGACCACCCTGCGGTGTACGAAAACAGAAATGAGATTATTTCGTTACATTATTATGGTTTTGTTTTTTTAAAGCAGGTAGTCTATTCTTAGTTTTTCTGTTATAAATTCAAATAATGATGCTAAGACTATGATAACTACATTGGAGGAACACTGCCCGCCAAATTGTGTTTAGTAAGCCAGTAACAACATTCGTTCGCAATTTGGAAGATACGACCCCGGAATATGTTCAAATAATAAACAAAACATCCAGTTTCATAACAAGCTTTATTGGCAATACGGTCGAGTCGGAATGAGTTAACTGCAATACCCTTTGATGTTCAACAATGTCTCATTTTCCCACGTTCAACACAGCAGACTTCCTGTTACAAATTACTACGCCCGCTAATTCTGCGTAGAGGAACTGGCTGCACAGTGCTATCACATCATAATACTTCAGTAATATAATGTTGGAGATATTACGTTGATAATTGATTCAATGGGTCCACGATCTGGCGTTGCAGTGCGTGGATTGTGATCGTTGGCCGTTAGAGTGCGAGTCTGTGACCTCGTATATCTGGTAAACATTTTAAAAAGTTGATTTGTTAAGGTGGTAAGATACTGTGATTGTGTTGTCCCGGGACCATCTCCAACACCAGGATCGACCAAGCAAAACACAACAACATATCTGCCTCATCCTGAAACGAAGAAGGTGGACATGGCCAAACATGTCTACTGGAAGAACAGGGACCTGGGAACTGGGAACTGTTCGCTAGGTGGCGCAAGCGGTGGTGTTGTTGGTTTGGTCTCCGGCAGAATTTGTTGTTTTTACAAACTTACAGGCAGTCTTCTTAACAATAAATCAACACGTAGATGATATACAACACAAAGAACTGGACGGGAGAAATTTGAAAACCAAATGATGAAATCAGCTAAGTAAACATTTATTTTGCACCTAAGCCTGCCAGATCAAAATTTGTATTTCCCGCCTTCTCGGTCAACGTCGACCCGGATGTAAACAAACACTCTTAGCTCACCAACCTCATCGTGTTTAACGCAACTTAGCCTAGTACTATATATAATAGTACACGCCCGAAATCGGGTATCAACACATACCGACATATCTCACAGTTGCGAAATATCTGCCACACACCCACCCCTCGTACTAACCAGGTTTTTTTATTAACGCTGCATTACATGATCTGAGAATACCCCAGATCGCTACGACTTAGTCTTAAGTTAATCTTGAAACCCGTCTCATCCTGCACCGCCTTCATGTATGCTCTCTGTTGTAGACACTCGAATTTTTTTAGATCTCTTAGACGTTTGCTATTATTATTTGTACTCGTTTTATATTTTAACACACTTTTTTAATCATCATTTTATTATTAACAATCTTACGCCTTCTACTTACGTTAAGGCAAAGACCTTGCTTGTCGAGGGCCCATTTAGTCTTAGATTTTAATTCTTACGACGAACCTAGCGATACAGATATATAATTATGGATCGAATGTCAAAGCCTCTTAACAAACACAGCATCAGCCTACTTAACGTCAATACGCAGTCAATCTTTGCAAAGAAACTAGAATTTCACCTCATGATAGACGACGCAAAACCTGACGTCATAGTTGCATGTGAAACTTGGTTGAAGCCCGCTGTCAATAGCAGTGAATTCATGCCGCCTGGATATGACCCCCCTTTCAGGAAAGACCGAGCAGATAGCTACGGTGGCGTCATGATTGCCACCAAGACTGGATTGGTTGTTGAACAGATATCGATAATGACACCGTGTGAAATGGTTGCTGTGAAAATCCAGACCGCACACACTCCTCTCATAGTACTTGGAATCTACAGACCCACAGATAATAACGCTGACTACTCAACCTCTATGTGTGACGCCATATCCAGCATAGCCAGGAAATTCCCAAACAACCCCCTATGGATTGCAGGGGACACAAACCTCCCGGATATTGATTGGAAAACAAGCACAGTATTGAAACACCAGTACACAAAACAGATAAACGAACTCTTCCTCGACACATTTTCCATGTTGGGCCTATCTCAAATGGTCACTTTCCAGACAAGACTTGACAACATCCTAGATATCTTCCTCACGAACCGGCCATCCCTCGTCAACAGATGCGAACCCGTACCAGGGGTCAGCGATCACGATGTAGCCGTTTATGTAAATTCGGACATACTACCAAAAAGACAAAGACCTATCCAGAGGAAGACCCATATCTGGAGGAAAGCAGACACCGAGCAGATTCAAGAAGAGCTAGCAACATTTGCTGATGAAATGCAAACCCAACACAATCCAGGTACACCTGTGGAAACGCTTTGGGCGTTGCTAACTGCCAAGTGCCAAAACGTACTATACAACCACGTCCCTACAAGACTGTCCTCCCAACGTTACAACCAACCCTGGGCCAATGGCACAATAAGAAACCTGTCACGAAAGAAAAAGAAATACTTCAAGAAGGCCCAGCGTACCAAGAGTGCCTGCGACATGGCAAAATATCGAGAAATAAAAAAGCTGACCCAATCAGAGTGCCGAAAGGCGTATTACGGATATATTAACTCCATGATAGGCGAAAACAATAAAAATGAGGGAAATCTAAAGAAGTTTTGGTCTTTCATCAAAAGCAAAAAGAAGGACAACAGCGGAGTAGCCCCACTCACGAAGAATGGCATCGTCCACAGTGACAGCCAGACTAAAGCTGACATTCTTAATATGCAGTTCTCATCAGTCTTCACCGACGGAGACACGAACAATGTACTGAGCCTTGGAATGAGCCCATACAGTGACTTTCCGCATATCAGAGTATCTGAAGCAGGAGTAAGAAAACTATTGGAAGCAGTCAAACCCCACAAAGCCACAGGACCTGATGGGATCCCAGCCAGGCTCCTGAAAGACTATGCCGCAGAACTTGCACCAGTGTTAACACTCATCTACCAGGCATCACTCAACCAAGGTACAGTATCAGCAGACTGGAAGCACGCCTGGGTCATACCAGTATACAAGAAGGGAACAAGAACTACTGCTTCAAACTATAGACCCATATCCCTCACGAGCATCTCCTGCAAGACATTGGAACACATCGTACACAGTAACCTGATGGACCACTTGGAACAGCACAACATCCTATCTGACTACCAGCATGGGTTTCGCAAACGTAGATCCTGTGAAACCCAACTCATCCAAGCTGTCGATGACCTAGCGATGTGCCTCAACGAGGGTGGCCAGATCGACGCTGTGCTGTTGGATTTCTCAAAGGCGTTTGACAAAGTATCCCACCACCACCTGGCTACCAAACTTCACCATTACGGAGTGCGAGGGAAGATGTTGGACTGGGTCAAAAGCTTCCTGAGCAGCCGCACCCAGGAAGTCATTCTGGAAGACAAAAGATCATCGTCGGCTGCAGTGACCTCAGGCGTCCCACAGGGTTCAGTCCTTGGACCCATCCTCTTCCTTTGCTACATAAATGACCTGCCAGACCAAGTGTCCTCTACTGTACGCCTATTTGCCGATGACTGTCTCCTGTACCGAAACATCAACTCACGAGATGATGCAGATAAACTACAAGATGACATATACAAGCTACAGATGTGGGGAAAAAAATGGCTGATGGAGTTTAATCCGGACAAGTGCGAAGTTATCCGAATTACCAACAGAAGGAAGAAGAGAATTGTCAGTGATTACTCTATCCACGGACAACAATTGAAGGAGGTCAATGGAGCCAAGTACCTTGGAGTAACCATCGACAGGACACTAACATGGAGCGAACACATCAGCAACGTGACAAAGAAGGCTAACAACACCAGAGCTTTCCTACAGCGGAACATCAGCAGATGCCCACAAGCCATCAAAGCATTATGCTATCATACGTTCGTTAGACCCATCGTGGAATATGCGTCGACAGCATGGGATCCATCCACAGAGAAGAACATCAAGGCCGTGGAAAATGTACAACGACAAGCTGCTCGCTTCGTGAAGAGCGACTACCGTCGACGCAGCAGTGTGACAACCATGATCGAAAGCCTGAAATGGGAGACCCTTGCGAGTAGGCGGGCTAATGCCAAGCTCATAATGCTCTACCGCTTCAGGAACAAGTTAGTGGACATAACAACGACTTCACTCACCGCCGCTTCAACTCGTACCAGAGGCAACGCATATCGCTACTTCCAGACATTCACCCGCATCGACGCATACAAGCACTCATTCTTTCCAAGCACCATCAAATCATGGAACAAATGCACACAACAGCTAGTTAGCAAACAATCACTGGACTCATTTAGACAGCATCTCCTCTCGCCTGCCTAAAGTAATCTACGCCCACAAAGGCAAAGCTATAGGCACCCCGACTATAGAGTCTTCTGATCTGTCTAAACGTCACAAAATAAGCAATAGACCCAAACCAACGCTACACCACCCGCTACTTGCGACGGCCCACCCAAGCTCGACAATACTCTAGCCACATACATGTGGCTGATACAGAGTTCTGAGCTGTACATAAGAAGAAGAAGAAGAAAACCTGACGCCAGAAAGAAACAGAAAAAGAGGTAGACCAGAACAACCAGACAAAGAACGGTGAATGAAGAAGTGAAGGCTGCTGAGCCTCTAAACGATTACATGTTTCGCATCCGAAGTGGAATTCCGTCAGCACAAATGCGTTCGTCTTAAATCCATAATATATTTATCCATATTTAATATGCTAAAGCTTACCTGCAAGCACAATGGTCGTTGATCTTGCATACATTACCATTATTTTATGTTCAATCACAAACTAATCGATAAATCCCTATGCATCATTGGCATCCGTTTGCGACGATATTGCGCCGTGACAAACCAGTCATGCTTTAGCAATGCGTGGCATGCACGTGGTCAGAGCTACGTTAAGGAGAATGAGTTGTATTTTAGGAAATATGTAATTTTCAAGGACCCATTCAAAGGGATACTGTCAAATTAGCTTGAGTTGAGAGAAACTGCTTCTGGGGTAATTTGAATTTGTTATAACATTTTTATTTGGCAATGTTATGTGTAGCGTCCTTGATGCAAGGGGACAGAAGGAGAACCACAATTAGCAGTAAAACAGTACAGCCCAGGCAAAGTCAATAATTATTAATGTCTGTATTGAAACCCATTAACCATTGTTCGTGTGTGTGTGTGTGTGCATGCGTGTGCGTGCGATCGTGTGTGCGTGCGTGCGTGTATGTGTCAATAATAACCCGAAAATATAACAAGCGATGGAAATAGATTTCTAGGTTTCTTTGTAAATAAGCATTTTGGGTATGTAAAACGAAATATATAGAATTCTGGAAACAAGACCAGCTCAGAGCGTACGCCAGTTTCTGTATTGAATCAAATATATGCAAAATATTATGCATGAGGTGTTCTAGTAATTATTTGCTGATGGGATTAGAACGCTGATATGCCGACGGTGTTTGCAGATCTGTTGACATAAACAGATGCTCGTAATCATTTGCCAGTTGGACATCAGTGCATAGATTGGACATCAGTGCATAAGTTGGACATCAGTGCATAATTGTCACCACAAAAATTAACATGAGTGCAAAGTGACTGGCACTTTACTCGAGTTGCATGTTGTTGTAAATAAGCAATGTACAACATCACTTAGTAGCTATGGTACAAAGTGTGTTCGTTTCTACGGGTAAACAAATATTTCATTAAGTTCGTTTCGCAGTGAAATTGTATCACGTTTTTGTTCAATGTGTTTTAAGGTCACGAAAGTGTACATTGAATAGTATAAATAGCACAATTTAATTCATAAATGCATTTGTTAATTACTTAAATTACAATTTTACAAATAACAACTGACATGTTTATTTAAATATATTTCATTTCGTGAAATCTTTATTTAAATCTGGTTTATATTACCGACAATTACATATATTAACAATTACAAATACGTAGACACAAACCCACGACTCCTTCTAGCATTATAAGAAAAAAAACCGTCTAGGCCTATACTATGACAGCCATACAATTTGTTCACAAATCAACAACTTGGTCCTCAATGATGTGTTCGTTCAATTGGAAACTTGTTATACCCAGAGACCACTCCAACTGTTTAATGTAGCATGTTTTGAGCAATAGACTATTAAGATTGAATCCGATTAAAATATCAGCAAAGTCTCGTAGCTACTCACATAACAGGCAATAATAATAACAATAATATAAAAACACACACAGACACACACACTCACACACACAGACACACACACACACACACTCACACACACATACACACAGACACACACACTCACACACACACACACACACTCACACACACACACACACACACACACACACACACACACACACACACACACACACACACACACACACACACACACACACACACACACACACACTCACATACACACAGACACACACACACGCAAACACAGACACACACTCACACACACAGACACACGCGCACACTCACAGACACACACGCACACACAGACAAACACACACTCACACAGACACGCACACGCACAGACACGCACACACGCACAGACACGCACACACGCACAGACACACAGACACACACACACACACACACATCAAAAACGTTTACTCAAACAAATCAGGCACACATTAAATGTCATTAAATATACGAAGCATATTGATAAAGTTTGAAAAGAGTTACAACTTCAACGTTAACAACGTCAATACACCAAAAACAGTTATACAGGGATACCGTAGCTACTATATTGTAAAACATCCATAACATTATCGAGATACAATAACATGTATTTTCCTTTGTTTTATATATGTGTATATATGAAGAAATAAGATCGATTTCTTTTTCTTTTTTTTGATTGATTAACCTTTGCCTAATGTGGGGGTCAGATGGATCTGACCCCCACATTGTGATCGGTCAGCAAGAGTTGCAATGCGTCGAGAACTTCCCTTACCTCGGAAGCTACATCTCTAGGAAAGGCGACACAGAAGTAGATGTACGAGCGAGGATAGGCAAGGCATCAGCAGTGTTCCAAAGACTACGTCCAATATGGTCCAGTAACACCATCAGAAAGGACATAAAACTACGTCTTTACATGTCAATCGTAATACCAACAGCGATATATGCCTGTGAAACGTGAAAGAATACGGCGAGAATATGAAAAAATACTAGACATATTCCACCGACGATATCTCCGGTTCATATTGGGCATATTGTGGAGAGAGCACATCACCAATGAAGAAATTATGAGGAAGGCAGGTCTGGATAGCCTGCATTACATAGTTAAGTATCGACGACGAAGACTAGCGGGACATATCCTACGCCTACCAGGAGAGAGAACAGCAATGGAATGGGTGCCTGAAGGTGTAAACAGAAGGAGAGGAAGGCCGACTAAGACCTGGCGCAAGACATTTAAAGAACATCTGGCAGAACTGGAAATTACCTGCAATGAGGCCAAATAAATTGCGAAAGACCGTGATGGATGGAGAAAGCTCGTCGCCTGATGTCCCGAAAGGAACAGGAGGAACTAAGTCTAAGACCTTTGCCATTCTTCACCGAATAGTGGCCGGCACAAATTATATCATAGTTTGTCGGACGTCCACCGAAACTAGAGATCGACGTTAGCTTGTTGTAGTCAATGTTAGATTAATCGATTTTTCGCGAACTGAATCCGACATGAGAGAAAACATGAATCCATAAGAAACCATTAAAACGCAGTATAAATGTGTATTAGCAGCCGAAAGTATTGACTAAGTGTTTCGGTTTCATTGTGAAGGAAGCACAACGTACGCTTGTACACAACGATTGACATTTCACAAAATCTAACCTTTCGCTAACTGTGACTTATAATTTAATACTACTTTCAGGTGAATAAGAAATCGAACGAATATCAGTTTATACATACCACTGTATTTGCCATGTAAACCTGGTCAGGCGTTTTATTCATGACGCACGTAGTTATTTTGTTAGAATATACAGCGACGGCGCCTGGCCTTTCACAATGCATACTCTCGTCAAGTGCTCGTGATGTACGACCGACAGTGCGCTCCTGGCTGACAGTTGAAGTACTGTTTGCTCTCCACCTGTCGTCAAACACGCGATTCCTACTTGCACTGGGTCAGCTGAAGAATGGATCCAGTAGCGACGTGTGTACAGTTGAACACAATCACTTGAACAAACGCCGATGAGCCTGACAGCAATTTAGGTGCTGAAACACTGTGCGTATATCTGTAGGCGTACTTGACCCTGGGTTGACATTAGTTTAGGGATGTAACGATCGTTTATCTTACCATCTAAGGAACAGGTGAAACTCTCCAAAAGGCACCGCAACGCACTATGTTTATGCTAATATTTGTTTAATACGACAGGTAATGTTATATACCTCCAGATGCTTCTTACCAGGGAAACACTATAAAAAGTAACACCAGAAACTGCCTTCTGTCAACTTTGACGCCGGAGAATCCACAGGACAACGACCCACATCGTGTCAAACATTCTATTGAACGGGGCGGGACATCGGCAGAGGTGAAAGGAGGAGAGGAACTAAGATATGTGACCCTTATGTTCACACGAACCTCCTGTCTCCGTAGCACTGAAGATCAAGAATCGGGCGTCTGAGTCACCTTGGCCGACTTCATCTTCGTTCAGACGGACCACCGATGTAGTTGTTGCTGACACCTATCCTAAGCCAGTATGTCACACCAGCACTTTCAACGTGAAATCAAGGAGTTATATTTGAAGACAATTTCATACAGGATGTTTCACAATTTGTTTTGCTGTTATTATCATATTCGTGATGTACGACGTATTTGTAGGTATATGCAACTTCTGTTGCAACAACTATTACTACGTCACTTGACACTAGTAGACTGGACTGTTGTAATTCCCGTTTTTCACAATATTGCCCTGATGGGTGTCACAACATTACAACGTGTTCAAAATAGTTTAGCAGGGGTTGTGACTTGGTCTCCACGGTTATCTCACTCCATGCCACTTTTGATGTCTTTGCATTGGCTTCCTGTCTGACATCGTATAATGTTTAAGATCTCTACCATCACCAACCTTGCTCATCCACGTTAGGTTCATGGCTGGCGTATCCATCCATCTGTGGACAACAGTTACTTTATTAGTGCTTATTGATTTAGAGATTGACCGGCCTCGTTTGTCTTGATACGCCTCTGAGCTTGGTTGTCAAGGATGTAGGCACAAAACGTATCCTTATTATGATTATTATTTGTACATCGCCATGGTAGTTTTTTCTTGTCATGAGCATGTGTATTTGCATACTTTAATATACATATTCAATTGACTGATTTGAACTGACTGAATTGTCTTCGATGGAGGGTATTTTGAATGTTGATGTTTGAAGCATTTTCCGAGTTCAGACAATCGTTTGACATGTTGTAACTTATCGTCCTGTATATAGAATATGACATTCCTTACAGTGGTCGTCGTTCGCCCCCCCCCCCCCCCCCTCCCCAGATCACTCATGCGACTGGACCAGACATCTCACGCGGTGTTTAGGACACCGACGTCTACGATATGACACAAATCGGAGATAAGTGTCGCAATAAAAATAGAGCGCGTCTACCGGTACGTGGAATTATATCAAAGATCGCACTTGACGTAATGTTCTATATGTATACAGAAGATGAACAAATCGAATCCACGAAAAGTGGTACAAATTAACTAAGCTGGCACAGATTGCAGTAAATTTATATAAACACCCAGTGCCGGAGTAGGGCAGGACAGACTGTGTAGTTGTCCCCACAAAATAGTTTGTACGGAGGCCTCCACAAAATGTGTATTGGGTCATAGCCCCATTGCTTTGCGGATCAAATAAAGGGAGGGAGGGAGGGAGGGAGGGAGGGAGGGAGGGAGGGAGGGAGGGAGGGAGGGAGGGAGGGAGGGAGGGAGGGAGGGAGGGAGGGAGGGAGGGAGGGAGGGAGGGAGGGAGGGAGGGAGGGAGGGAGGGAGGGAGGGAGTTGTCCTGTTGTGTTACTTCCAGTCGCGGCATGGAACCCAGGTAGGGATGTTGGATGAACCTCTTATAAGATAAGTTTGTCATACATCGGTTGCAGGCTGATTTGTTTCTGCGTTGAACTTGTGCCAGTAATCATATTTATGTTAGACACAAGATAAGTGGCAATCTGAGGACCCGGCAATCAATGTCTTTTGTACAGAAATCAACCTCATTACTAAGCTCCTCAATTCGTTGAGCATTTCTCACAGCAAATGTATCAGTTTCTTCTCTAATGTTGAAATGTGTGGCATGGTTGTACTCTGGCACCATCGTGAGTGCATCTCTCCTTGTGACTCCAACTAGAACCTTATTGCATAACAAAATGTGTTTCTACGCTAGGTAGAGAATCACGTAATATTTGATGTGTCTGCAGGATACGAACAGTTTTGACGATAGCAGTAGCAATAGCGTCCTCAAACGTCTGAATTAAGGAGGGTCACCGCGCGCGCATCTCGATTGTTTGATTACATGTTACGTAGTAAACAAATGAGATTTTCCATGGAGTTGTTTTGAAAAAAATACAACAGTCACGTGGTGTCGTAGATTAATCCCTGAAAGTTTGGCGCCAAAAGTCCAAGTTGTCATACATACGCAAGCTCGATTATAGTTAGATTTTGCCAGTAGTACTTGTTGGAATATTATGCGTTTGCCCTTGGTTTAGTCATTCTGATGCAAGCTATTCAAACAAAAGCAAACCATTCAAACAAGGCGCCCATCTTGTAATATAATATATGACACATCAAATATTTTGGTCCAGCGACCAAAATCACTATTGTGTATGACTTAGGTCAATATATTATTATTCTGGCAATCAGCCAGTCAAGATGGTTGTTACAAGTCGTCGTAACGCCGTCATGTTTCTGCTAGGGGTCGATCATGATGACTTGCATGCTACGAAGTCACGCATTTGTAAACCGTGATGTAGACCTACTTGATCACACTGAGGCGACGTTCTATCAGACGTCGTTTAGCTGAAAGATGGTGTTATATAACGAATTACTGTCGGACCAGTGTACTATGCCTAGGTTCTAATCAATCAAATGACACATTTTATTCGTACGTACGTGTTAGGCGGTAGGTGCAGATCTATTGTAAAGCTGTACTTATTGACACTGAGACAAAGTTCTGGCAGACGTTTAGCTGAAAGACGGGATTCACCACCTTCCGGTGTTACTTAACGAAGTACTGTCGGACCATTGCATTCAAACGTTAGGGTGAACTATCAGTTCAAATATTTTATAACGACATTTAGTCAATTGAATACCTACCTTCATTAAGTGGCCCACCTTAGTAGATCATTTGTAAAAGAAGCAAGATAGACTCGCATTTGCTTGCGGACGATATTCAAGTGTCTTCTCTGTATGAATCGACAATGTACAATAATACGAGACGAGACGGTTATCTGAGACTGATGTTTGTTGGATGCATCGCAACTGCAAATCATATCCATAGGCACCGGAACGAAATAAATGTTGACGCGCTGAACCGGAGCTTCAGCGCTACTGTGCAGCTCTTCTCCGCTGTTGGCTGGACTCGTGACATCGGAAGACGGGAGGGCCGTGGTGAAAATTTCCTGTGGTGCTGTTAAAAATGTTATCCGCCGCGCCGCCGTAACTTCAGCTTCTCTGCTGCATCGGCTCCACTGACAACACCGGAAGACGGCGGGAGGGGAGGTGCTGACGGCGGGAGGGGAGGTGCTGACGGCGGGAGGGGAGGTGCTGGTGAAGAATTGTTGTCGCGATGTTCAACATGTTTCAAGCTCTTCAGATTATATGAATACTTCGATTTGCACACCCCTAAGGCTCTCCAACAAATATTGGAGGGATAATCTTATACCCAGCCAAACCACTAACACAAATTACACCACGAAATGCACAACACTTCCCTAAATATTGGGGGTTAATCACATTTCCAGTCCCCTCTCCTTGAATATTGGTGGCTCAGCCCCCAAGTCCCCTCCCCCCGGGTCCGGCGCCTTAGATATTAACGAACACAGTGCATGCTGTTAATGGAAAATAAGCGGAAAGTGAGTTTTATGCCTATGTCGTCAGCCCCGCGTAGGCCTATCCATCAGATGAACGGTAGCCATGAGCACGGTAATCATATCATTGTACATCCATTAATCTCTTTTATAATCAGTCAACGTTCTTTAACCTATTATGCAAACTCGTGGGTAAAGTATGCAAAACTATCGTTGGTCTTATTACCATTCCTTTTCTACCTTTTGAGTACAATAATTATATAATGTTATCGATATTGGGGCTTTCTTTGTTTTCCCCGCGTTTCCTTTGCGAAAATGGGCAGCGCAAATTACGTCAATCGACGATGGTTCGCAGCTTGAAATGTCGATAATGTTGCGCATATAGAGGTGAAAGCAGTATTGTGTTTAGATTCCTGTATCATATATAGTAAATAATGTGTAGTACATATGTATCGTACGATATAACCGGACAAAACCCGCTTGTTTAAACTCCTTCGCGAGTTTGTTAAGTTTATTCAGTAAAAAGAGACCGATTAACCATACAAATTTATGGTTACGATGTCGGCTGAATTGGAACTATGTCCAATTTTGGGATAGTCGGGTGCGTCTGACAGCAAATGTACATGTTATGATCAATGCTCAAGTCGACAGTGTGCGCGTCAATAGGTCGCACTCGCTATATCTAGACACGCCCTTTATTGTAAACGCCGTACGACATAATCGCACAAAAATCGTTCGTGTAAACTTTACACACATTTGTGTTGCATCATCGTACGTCATCGCGTCGTTCGACATAATCGCACAACAATCGTTCGTGTAAACGCACACACGGTGGTGTTGCGTCATCGTACGTCATCGCGTCGTACGACATAATCGCATAACAATCGTTCGCATAAACGAACCATAAATCATCACCAACATTCTGGGTAACAAACGTAACGTTCGCAGCAACGATTTATGAACATCGAGCCCGCGAGCCTGCAGTTATGTCGAACGCTTCCCCGCATATAATGTCAGTTTGGGTTAATACGTATTATTGAACCTGAATATGTTAATAATGTTGTCAAACTTGTCGATACGTAATACGACAAAATGTACGATAACGTCGATTGTATTAGCAACGATCCTGGACAGGTTGAATATAACACCGATACCAATGACGCCACAAACTCAAACATCCAATGCACACAATCTGTAGAGAAAGTTGTATCCATCATGCTGTTAAAATGAAAGTACAAATACAATATGGGTGCAGAGGACCGCGTTCTACTTCACCAAGAGCGGGAGAGAAGGAGCATACCTTGACGTGAAATGTTCGTTCTAGTTCTCCCCAGTCCGGCTGGTCGTTTTCTGCGCACTACAATCCCGGAAAACAACACGTAGTCAAAACACATGCGTACGCACTCAGGATGTGGTAGCCCCGAGTGTTCTAGGAGTTGATAGGAAACCCGCTGTCATGGAAGGCGTAGAGAGTGATTGCGCGTACCAGCTGTGAGTATGTATGTATATAGCTCAGTGACGCAAGCTGGCCAGAAAGGCTCAATAAAAAGTTGTTTCGGTTGCCTAGTGAGGTAACAAAGTGCATATATAAGGAACGTAAAGATTACTACGGTGGTCTATCGAAGCCAGAAGCTTAACTGCAATGCTATTTTATTGTGTTATTAATAATACGAACCACAAACAGCATTATGTAGTGAAAACGTCACAATGTGTTTTAATTTGTCAGGAGAAGTTGGTTTGTGTGTGTGCGTGCGTGCAGGTGGGTGTGTGAGTGTGTGCGTACCTACCTGCGTGCGTGCGTGCGTGCGAGTGTATTTGATGTTTCTTTCATCCACGAGCACACACAAATCCAATATTTAGGTACACATCCCTGGAGAGATGTGTAGTGCATCCCTGGAGAGATGTGTAGTGCATCACTGGCTGTGTAAATATAATCTGTTTAGTGCAGCATGTCGTGATTATTGGCATAATTCAAGTGAAAGTGGCTGATATGATTTGTTCTTAGCTCGTTCTTCTTAGATTAGTCAGACCCCTATATAAACCGTCACTTGTATGCGCCACTCTGGAATGCACTGTCCGCAGTAGTCAGAGAAGAGAATTCCGTTGCTAATTTCAAAGGGGTTTTAAAGACAACGACGATATAATGACGTAACAGTTAGACATTTTAGAGGTTTAGTGAATATAATGGGGTGTCTTCGTTTATTTGTGTGTATATATTATACACACAAATAAACGAAGACACCATGTTGTATTCACTAAACCATATATATGTGTATATATAATGTATGTATACTGTTTGATTATCACCGTGCAGTACAATACATGTCCGTCATCGTGACCTCACCTCCAACTGGCGAGTTATGGCATCTCGCCAGGTCGGCCTTCTAACTGGTGTAAGGTATTTATAATATCCGACTTTGGACAGTTCAAGCTAGCCCCAAAGCGTATGACAGTTTCAGTAGCCAACGGGACGGAGAGGGGCGCCTACTGTGTGCGACTGGTGGCGGATTGTGTTGTACCGCTTACTTTGCCACAAAGGAAGACATTGCGTGAAAGTGCACAACGAATTTGTGTTTGGTACCTTGAGGTCGATTTGATATCATATTTCCCTTTCTTTTCATGCACGGGAATTGCACAAGTGCACACGCCCGCACGCGCGCGCGCACACACACACACACACACACACACACACACACACACACACACACACACACACACACACACACACACACACACACACACACACACACACACACACACACACACACACACACATATGGCGAAAGCTTTGTTTCAATTCTAATCGTGCTTTCAACCAGACATTTGCCGGCTTCCTAGGCGCAACAGTACAAAATGTTTGCGATAATACCCAGAATGTATATTTAGCGTGCCTGCTATACGAGATCTTATTGTTTGTTTTACCACATAAACATCACCTGTGTCTGGGGAAAGAGCCGCCCACATTATACGTAGATGATAGTCTTATCAAAACACGTGTCGTTCATGTCTAGTTGGCGGCGATGCACTAAGCATGGCCACACTACGGCGGATCTTAAGTAGGAATATTCGGAATATTTGTTTAATACGATAGTTTGTTGTTTATATTCGATAGGTGCCCAGTGGTGCTGCTTACGCGAACTCTTACGTGGTTTCTTTTCTTAAATGTGACGGGTTTACGAGCCATGAAAACGTCCTTTGCGGTTCAGCAGGCTGCTAGCGTGGTTGAGTTTGGGGGTGCATTTTTCGACTACAGATTTAAAAAACATCCAACTGCACCCTCTTGAGGCTCATAAAACATCCAACTGCACCCCCTTGTGGCTAAAAAAAACTCCTTGAGAACACCAACTACGGAGTTTTGGACAAGGTCCCATTTCGAAAATAAAATGTTAATTCACACGTGAATAATGCCAACAAAGCTACGATGACAATTCAAGCGGCCGATCGACGTTGCCATTGACACCAGGCGACTAATTGTGTACCGGAAGTGAAGAAAACTATTCGGCACACGCATACGTGAGACTGCTTGTGTGCGTGCGTAAACGCAGTGCGATTGGAATATGTGGGTGCCTCGCATACTGTTAGCACAGCACTACCCCTTTGCATGCGGCATCTGCATGCAGTCCATAAACAACACAATCACTAGATTCAGCGCACGCTTGTCTTGTGTTCCCGAGAACTAACGACGGCAAACATCTTTTAGGACAATTAATTGTAACCCCGGAAATGGTAGCTAAGAAAATAAGGGCTATGAAGGATAATAAATCACCTGGAGTGGATGGTATTCCACCCAAACTACTATTGGAAATTGTAGAACAAATTAGCATACCACTTGCAACAGTTTTCAACTTGTCATTAGACGAGGGAGTGGTTCCTTTAGAATGGAAAGAAGCAAACATTATACCGTTATTCAAAAAAGGTTCGAGAAACAAGTCAGAGAACTATAGACCAGTGAGTTTAACATCAGTGATTTGTAAATTATTAGAAAGACTAATTAAAGATCACATGGTGGATTTTCTTGTTAAACAAAACTTTATAAACCCATCTCAACATGTTTTTTTTAAAGCGAGGTCATGCTTAACAAATATGTTATGTTTTTTGGAAGACATCACTAAGTGGGTAGATGAGGGATCACCAGTAGATATCGTCTACTTAGATTTTCAAAAAGCTTTTGACAAAGTACCACATCAAAGATTACTGCTTAAACTAAAGGCCCATGGCATAGGAAATGGTATAATAAACTGGATAGAACAATGGCTGATTGACAGAAGACAACGTGTAGTAGTTGATGGGGAGGCTTCAAACTGGAAATCGGTATTGAGTGGGGTACCACAGGGATCAGTATTAGGTCCTATATTATTCTTAATATACATCAACGATTTGGATGATGAAATAACAAGCAAGGTGTTGAAATTTGCGGATGATACAAAAGTGTTTAGAAGGATTAAAAGTGATGGAGATAGACAGCATTTACAAGATGATCTTGACAGGTTGATCAAATGGTCTGAAAAGTGGCAAATATGATGTTCAATTTGGGGAAATGTAAATGCCTCCACATAGGAACGAAGAGGTAGAATATACAATGGGGGGTACTGTACTAAGTACTACTGTAAAAGAAAAGGACTTAGGGTTAACCGTTAGTGCTGATATGAAGATTTCAGAGCAGTGCGGAATTGCAGCTTCAAAGGGAAATCAAATCCTTGGATTAATTAGGCGAAACATAACGTATAAGGAAAAAGAGCTAATAATACCGCTGTACAAAACAATAGTTAGGCCTCATTTAGAATATTGTATTCAAGTGTGGAGGCCATATCGCAGGAAGGACAGATATGCTAGAAAGAGTGCAGAGGAGAGCAACTAAAATGATACCAAATCCGAGGGATCTTAGTTATGAAATACGCCTAAAAAAATGCGGTTTAACAACACTAGAGACCAGGAGATTGAGAGGAGATCAGATAGAAGTGTTTAAAATATTGAAGGGTTATGAAAGTATTGATAGAAAAATGTTTTTCTCAGTTAAGAAAGATAGAAGGACTAGAGGACATGATCTTGCATTAGCAAAAGAGCAGAGTAGATTGGATATAAGAAAGTTTTCATTTTCACAAAGGACTGTAAATGAATGGAACAGATTACCTGCTGATTGTGTGGGTGCTATAGTAGCGTGAATGTTTAAAAATAAAATCGACACATACCTCAGACGGGCGGGATACACATAGATAAAAAGGTCGGACTCTCGATAAGCCAAGGGCTTCCTTGTCCACCTGCTACCTAGAGTTAATTCTCTGGGTGGCAATCTTGTTAAATCTTGTTAAATATCGCCTGCCCGGGACTGTTCTATAAATAGCCGCAAACGCCAAGCGTCGGCCGACAACATACTTCTTGAAATATCTTCAGTAGTTTTGAGAAACGAGGTAATTTTGACTCAGACTGATTAGTTCATTAGAATTCTTAGACCCGACTCAGTTATAGGAGACGGTAAACGCAACTTTGGTAATAATTCAGCAATAGTTCGTCAAAAGTTAACTTTTGTCACGCGAACGGTTGCATTCAATAGCAAAACCATCGAACACCTAATCTAAACATCGGAAGCATCGCCACCAGCAGTAGTTTTCCAAGAGTCAGACTGGACACAATATTTCATAGTTTTGCCGCGTCCTTTGGACTAAATTTTACGGTGTTTGGAAGTTGTCTCGGTTGTAGGTCAGGGCGTCGCCTAGGTCAAAGTTTTGCACGCTTTTTGTCCTTTATCTACAAATAAATACGGCCTAAATCCAAATTTGACGGGTGACAAAAGTGTAGGTCGTAACGTGACCAACATCGGCAAGGTCAAGGCCACATCGTTTTGTGGTTCACATAGCGAATAAACCGGGAAACACCTAAAAAGAAGTGGCAAATGTACTGTATATATATATATCATGTAACATGCATCCGAGTGCAACACTAATACATTTAAATATAAGTTAAGTACTAGTTTTGGGCAGAGTTTGAACAATCAAGACACATTTGGAACAATATTGATTATCATAGGTTAGTAATACAAAATATTATTTTGTTTGTTTTTGTACTTTATTATTATAGTGTTTTACATGTTTGTACATTTTTAAGGCCTAATTTTAATTATTTATATATATATATACAATGCAAAGTTACATTACGTTAGTGCATCTTAGCTCTATTATGTTAGTGTACATACAGTTAATGTTAAAATTATTACTGTTTAATATCTTATGTACTTACATGTAAAATTCAAATGATAGACATTCACGTGTGTGATTAAAGAATGTAGACAAATGGAAATATGTTGATGTGGTTTGTAAATTAGTCGGGCCAGTTCAAATTCAGGAGGGTCAGTTCAAAATTGATCTGGGCCAGTTAAACAAATCTGGGCCATCTAATTTTTTTGCTAATTTCAGACATTGTCAGTGGTGTGCTAACAACCCTACAGTTCACAAAACACAACTAGTTTTGAAGTCATCGTTTTATTTGCAGGATTACTTTATAATGCCAGGTCAAAGGTTTTACAGAAAGTAGATCGCAATAACGAGATCTTTCTACCACCTTCATAATTATGTACATTTCAACATGCAACATTATGACTTGTTCGTGCAGTAACATTTTAGTACTTAAATATCGACAAACACAGCAACATTTTAGTACTTAAATATCAACAAACACATAAATAAACAGGATTGCGTGCATGACATAGTACTAGCAACTGCCTAGTTTGTTTGTAGCCAGGTGAAACATTACACAGTTATGGTTTCATTATGTACAGAACAATATCCTTAAACTATACTAGCCATGCAAGTCTATTAATTCATGATAAAACACCATACAGTTAACGAACAACAGCTAAAGACATCCTCAACAATCACTCTTTGACTGGACATAAATAAAATAAACTACAACATCTTTCAGTCAGAGCTATTGCTGGTTAAATGCTATGTGGCAATGTGGAGTAAGGTCCAGTTTTGCAGTAGATTTATTAAGCAGACTATGTATTTGTTTAATGAATCTACCTCAACAAAGATCGGATGAATTCACCAGAGGCTGCAAAGCTGTACAAATAAATACATGTCAAATGAACGACTCATAACAATTTAGTCACATCAAAAAAGTGGGCTTTCGTATGTGCTAATTTGAGTTTTTATTTTGGACATGCCAGAGGACAGTCTTACAAACTCTTGCAAACCGACTAGGAACCGTGAATGTCGATCTATTGTTGATCTATCGTTCCCTCCCCACGTGTCCGCTTCACTACGACTCACATCAAATATTAAAGCAAAGTGCAACGTGAAAACTAGAATAATCGGAGAGAAGGTGGCTTCTATGCTTGCATTCACTACTGTAATACTTTACATTTTAATTACATACAACCAGCGAGGATAAGGTATAGGGCAAACACCCCAAAAGTGATACAGGGTAACATCCCAAACATGGTACAGGCAATAACAGACCACAAATGGTACAGGGTATCACCCCTCACCCTTCCTGCTAACCATCAAACACCATTTACCGTCATAACACAAAATTGCCTGTATGCATTTGAAGTTTGCACCCTTATCAACTACGATCGTAGTATACTTTCCTAAAAAAAATACATAATATACAATACTGAACAAACCCGCTGCTAACTCCCCCCCACGAAACCAATTTGTGTAGTGACGAACATCAATGTTTTGAACTCACGCCTTAGCATTTTCTGTCAAAATATAAACAATTCCACACGTGCGTGTGTGTGTGTGTGTGTGATGAACCGACAAACGAAGGATCATTTGCGGGTCTTGAGCCTATCAATGATGTGACACAGTTTGAGGGCTGGCCCCAATTTCAACCCCATATACTTCATCATCATGTCGCTGTTGAGGAGCAGTAAGGCCTTGCCGTCAATCTCCTGCAAACAAAGTAAGAGACAAATGGTCTAAGCTAATTATATTAAGTCAGTAAATTATATTTTTTAAACAATTATTTTTATTAGAGTACCCCGTTTCCTAACTGTATTTTCAGTGATAAAATAAAAACTATTTTCAGAACACTCAAGAATCAAACAAATATGCAGTCATTTATTGGCAGACTTGACAGGAGATTAAAAAACATTGTTTGTTTATTCATATCTTACAAAATATACGTTTGATCTTCCTGAGAGTCCTAAGCTTAATGCATAAATACATATAATAAATAAATTTCATAAAACTTTGTGGAAAGAATATGGGTGAAAATTATAACATCAACAAGTTTATTAAAAAATGAGCCTAGTGGCCCTGAAGTCCTTTGGACTAATATGTCTATATGTGACCCCGGCTGACAAAATGAGTGGTAAGTTGGAAAACTTGTAACATTGTTTTCTTACATCCTTGTAAAGGTTTGGTAGGGTGCTTTACACGGTTTCAAAAATTATGACTGCTACAAAAATTTGCGAAGTTATGGGCATTGAACATGGTAGGGGTCAAAAAGTGAAAATGAAGAAAATGGCTGTTGAAGTTTTACATTATATATGCAAATGGATTGCATGGAATTATTACATGCACAACATTCAAATGTGGCACACAGTATGTAATATATATGTTATGTTGCAACGATACACTGGAAGTACAAATGTGCTGCTACAAAGACTTATCAAGTTATGCCAGATTATGTCTTTATGTGTAAAACTAAGAGGACAGATTACTTGAGAGCAAAAGGTAGACTCACTGTTTGACACAGTTTAAAACCTACAGGCAACTGTCCAGTTTAACAGGGGTCTAGTGGCTTAATGCTGTCTGTTGACACAAGGTACTACCAGTGACCAATTACAGATTAGTCACAGTTTCCATCAAACAATAGCAGGCAGAGAATCTTAGCTCCACAGCTGGGTGTAATACACAACCAGAGCCACCACTGATTCATGGTCAAGTAGATTAGCTCAATGCACCAACTAAGACAATACACAACACTGTGAGCAACAGTGTCCAGAGTGAGGCCTAAGCAGTGTCCTCATTGCTGAATAGATCAATTAAACCTGCCAAGTGGGTGACATTCTGCACAAGTGTCTGTTAATCCTTAGTGATTGTTCAGAACACCAGACTGACCACATACCTAAACAAAGCGAATGTAATAGGTGAAGTGTTCAGATAGGGGTATTGGTTGAATTGTATTTGTCTCGACGCAAAAGGCTTTATTGTGCCTTCATCGATTATAAGAAAGCATTTGATTTAGTAGACCGGTCCTCACTGTGGTCCAAGATAATTTCATGCGGTATTAATGGTAATGTGTTGAAAGTTGTATACAACAGGTACAAAAATGCTAAATCATGTATAAATCAGGGCCAGGCTGTGTCAGCCTTCTTCTCATGTGATGTAGAGGTATGGCAAGGAGAAAACTTGTGTCCTTTATTATTTGCTATTTACCTGAACAATTTTGAACACTGTTAGTCACAATTATAACGGACTTGACATGGCAGCTAATGAAATTTACAACAACCTTAGTGATGATGATGTAGAAAATGTATGTTCTACTATATGCTGATGACACTAGAATGATTCAATCAAATACAGATTTCTTGCTTGTGTATAGCGGAACTATGTCAACTCTTCTAAAGGTTGACATTTGGTTGTTTCAGGTGTCAACTATATTGTGAATCTATAATTATTGGTCTATATTGATACAATTGATTTACACAGTACCATGTCTACACAAGGCATGGCAAGTGTAAACACATTTCACTTTATAGTTGTTCAGAATATTAATTTTCTATGTTTGTCATCTACAGGTGATAGAATATTAATTTTCTGTTTGTCACCTACAGGTATCTACAGACAATACGTCTTTAACCAATAGACACCACAGTCACATTATTTTATAATAATTAAATGAACATCAAAATAAACACAACTTGCAATTATAGAAAATCAATAGTTTTGAAGATACAGTTTAAAAGTTTTAGGCAACTGTTCAGTCTAACAGGGGTCAAGTGTGTCTACTCTGCCTGGACCTTGTGACCAATTAAAGATTAGTCAAGGTCTCAATGGAAGAATAGCACGAGGCTGCAGAGTTTAGTCATGCTGCTGGCTTTTTGGCACATTAAACAAAATCTATTGTTGGGGGTGGTCTCAAGGGCCCTTCTCAAAACCACATCACTAGATAATGTTAATCTTTTGCACTTTGGGGGCCCCTTAGAATGATTCAATCAAATATAGATTCCTTGTATATAGTGGCAGCACCCTAAGATACATCTATGCAAAATTAGAAAAAAAGTTGCTGAACAGTTTTTGAAAAAATAGGCAAATTGTTACATTTTTACCAGTTTTGGGGTCCTGGGAGGCCCTAGGGAGCCCTTAAAATGATTCAATCAAATACAGATTTCTAGTGCATAGTGGCAGTGCCCTAAGATATGTCTATGCAAAATTAGAGAAAAAGTTGCTGAACAGTTTCTGAGATACTGCAGCTAACGGCGGACGGCGGACGGAGGACAGCGGACGCAGAGTGATGGCAATAGTCCATTGGACCTTCAGCCAAAGGACTAAAAAGTCATGTTAAAATGTTTGTGGTCTCGCAGCCCTCACATGTTTACGGAAGATCTCGGTGTGTGCGCTCAAGGCGGGGTCCGTCTCGTTGATACACCAGACAACCTCATCAATGGACCAGTCCGATGGGTCGACAGAAACCTTCACTGGACGGGGGGGCGTCTCAGTTGTCGAACTCGCTGGAGGGCAAACAACGGAATACTAAATTAATCTCAAGAACTAGTAAATGTGACTGTATGGAAAGGGTGATTGTCTCATGGCACAGTCACAGTCACTCCTGGTTTGCTTGGGATTTGACCAGTCCATATAATTACTTGTGCCTTGTTTATTTCTCCAGTTGGTTTCAGGCAGCATTACACTATAGCGACATGATATGGTCATAAAAATCACAGTCGCACACACTCATGCACATGAACACACACTTGTTAATGGCTTAAAATACAAACTTAAAACATTATATCTGCATCCACTTCCTTACTTAGTCTAATAGACCTAAGGAAATGTTGCAATGACTTAAAGCCACACCAACCTTCTGCCTCTGAAACTCGCCGCTGAAGTTTATGCACTTTGCTCGATGTGACTAACTTCTGCTTATCGCCCGACTCTATCGACCATCGCCGCTTGTTAGGATTCTCAACCCCCCTCATCTCATGCCTTGTGGGCAGATCTAGAGACCTGTGTGCCTCACTCTTAGGCTGGTCGAACATTTCATCATCTGATAGAAACAGATTGCATTAGCACGGAATGACCTGCACCAATGCTATAATAACATAAGAATAATGTACATAATTTCTTCTGTAAATATCTATTTAAAATAATTTACACGGGAACATTCTGTACAGTTTTAACATGTTTTACAGCGAATCGTTATTATTTTATTATTATTACTTGATCACTTTACTTGGACTAATTATAATTTTAAGCTATTTAGAATTTAATATGCATGAATGGGGCGGCCGTCCCGGATTTGACGGTATAAAAATAAAGTTTTATTTACTATTGTTAAACCTGCAACACAATTATTTAATTTGCCTGAGCAAATCGGTAAAGAATTTAAAAAAAGATTTGACGTAACTTTTCAATAAAATTGTGCATGATTATGCAACAACAGTACTGCAGACCAAAAATTCCTTTTTTAAAGTTTACTGAAGCTATTTAATAAGGATTTTTTTTTTAGCCTATACAAAAAATGGGCTAAGTGGCCCTGAAGTCCTTTGGACTAATACGTCTATATGTGACCCCGGCTGACCAAATGAGTGATAAGTCGGAAAAATTGTAACATTGTTTTCTTACATCCTTGTAAAGGTTTGGTAGGGTGCTTTACACGGTTTCAAAAATTATGACTGCTACAAAAATTGGCGAAGTTATGGAGCATTGAACATGGTAGGGGTCAAAAAGTTATAATGAAGAAAACGGCTGTTGAAGTTTTACATTATATATGCAAATGGATTGCATGGAAATATTACATGCACAACATTCAAATGTGGCACACAGTATGTAATATGTATGTTATGTGGCAATGATACACTGGAAGTACAAATGTGTTTCTACAAAGACTTATCAAGTTATGCCAGATTATGTCTTTCTGTGTAAAACTAAGAGGACAGATTATTTGAGAGCAAAAGGTAGACTCACTGTTTGACACAGTTTAAAACCTACAGGCAACTGTCCAATTTAACAGGGGTCTAATGGCTTAATGCTGTCTGTTGACACAAGCTACAAATGATTCAATCAAATACAGATTTCTCGTGCATAGTGGCAGTGCCCTAAGATATGTCTATGCAAAATTAGAGAAAAAGTTGCTGAATGGTTTCCGAGATACAGCAGCTAACGGCGGACGGAGGACGGCGGACGCAGAGTGATGGCAATAGTCCCTTGGACCTTCGGCCAAAGGACTAATAAAAACCACCACTAACCAAGTGGTTTGTAGAATCAATCAATCTTTACATTTTACAGAACTTACAGTCTACTGCCCCGGGCATCTATCATCAGATTTATTGAAAAATGTAAATAATGTTTTATGTAATGTAAACCAGACAATTTTCAATAATAAAATTTATAAAATATAGCAAGAATCACCTGGTGGCACTTTCTACAGAAAATTGTCTTTATGCGCCACCTGGTGATCACAATACTTAACAAAACTAACAACACCCGAGCAAGCAGTCACCTTTCGGCAGCGATGGCGTGTTGATCTTAGAGCTGCACTTTGGACAGGCGCCCTCTTGAGGCTGACTGGAGAAGAGGTTCTCGCAGCAGTTGAGATCATCTAGAAGGTCTTCGAGGAAACTCCAGAAGGCGGACACCTTCTCGACGATTGGCAGATGCTTTGTATGCACCTGACCCCCAAACCTCGCTGCAACCATGACACAAACCAAACACTCACTATCACTGAACGCTCTTCAGCATAGTTAATTTTATTTATTTCTCGTTATTTCACACAAAGGTTGGTCTACCTATATATAGTTTCACGCTTCCTAACATAATGATTTCATCAAGATAAAAAGCGCATGAATAAAAAAAACACAGGTAGCAGTCAACCAAGATGACGGGAACTACGATGTTCCTCATGTATATGATGATGTCACGCCAAAAGTGTACAATCCATGTTGTGTTCGTGTATTTTCACAGAGGGGCATTTCCAGTAATTCTACCAAGATTTTGACAGTGAGACAAGCTGTATATTTGGTTATGTAAGATAGGAAATTGAAATACAATGTTGGTTATTACAAGTCAAGATGTGGGAACTATAAGCTTCATGTATACAATGATATCACGCTCAAAGTCTGTGGCAATTACAGTTTGTTGTTGATACACTGCTGTTGCAATTACAGTTTGTTGTTGATACACTGCTGTGGCAATTACACAGTTTGTTGTTGATACACTGCTGTGGCAATTACACAGTTTGTTGTTGATACACTGCTGTGGCAATTACAGTTTTTTGTTGATACACTGCTGTGGCAATTACGCAGTTTGTTGTTGATACACCGCTGTGGCAATTACAGTTTGTTGTTGATACACTGCTGTGGCAATTACACAGTTTGTTGTTGATACACCGCTGTGGCAATTACAGTTTGTTGCTGATACACTGCTGTGGCAATCACAGTTTGTTGTTGATAAACTGCTGTGGCAATTACACAGTTTGTTGTTGATACACCGCTGTGGCAATTACAGTTTGTTGTTGATACACTGCTGTGGCAATTACAGTTTGTTGTTGATACACTGTTGTGGCAATTACAGTTTGTTGTTGATACACTGCTGTGGCAATTACAGTTTGTTGTTGATACACTGCTGTGGCAATTACAGTTAGTTGCTGATACACTGCTGTGGCAATTACTGTTTGTTGTTGATACACTGCTGTGGCAATTACACAGTTTGTTGTTGATACACCGCTGTGGCAATTACAGTTTGTTGTTGATACACTGCTGTGGCAATTACAGTTTGTTGTTGATACACTGCTGTGGCAATTACAGTTAGTTGCTGATACACTGCTGTGGCAATTACTGTTTGTTGTTGATACACTGCTGTGGCAATTACAGTTTGTTGTTGATACACCGCTGTGGCAATTACAGTTTGTTGTTGATACACTGCTGTGGCAATTACAGTTTGTTGTTGATACACCGCTGTGGAAATTACAGTTTGTTGTTGATACACTGCTGTGGCAATTACACAGTTTGTTGTTGATACACTGCTGTGGCAATTACAGTTTGTTGTTGATACACTGCTGTGGCAATTACAGTTTTCAAGGAATTCTACTGGGATTATGACAGTGAGATGAGCAATATATTCAACTCTGTAAAACAAAATACTTGAAATACAATGTTGGTAAATTCCATATTATTTGCCAAATACCTTTATATTATAATAAGTAAAAATTCTGATGGACATCACCCCAAAACAAAAAAGATACAATTACAAAGTACCCCAAAACCCTCCGACATTGCTGTGTTTACCTGTCACCATGGTTTTGCAGCTTCCTCCCTTGAGGATGTTAAAGACGCTCTTCTCGTGGTCAGCGCAGTCGATGCAAGCTTGGACACACTCACGCAGGACACGGCTGGTTGAACGCGGCCCCATGGTGCGTGGCAGCTGCATCACCTTGCGAGGGTTGAGGTATGTGCCACAGAAACAGCCGTGGTTGACGTAGATACACACTGGAAGAGATCACAGGGAGGAATGGACAGACTGACACAGTGGAATGGACAGACTTCAAGACACAGTGGAATGGACAGACTGACACAGTGGAATGGACAGACTTCAAGACACAGTGGAATGGACAGACTTCAAGACACAGTGAAATGGACAGACTTCAAGATAGTGGAATGGACAGACTTCAAGACACAGTGGAATGGACAGACTTCAAGACACAGTGGAATGGCACGAACATTGCTTCACAGTCGCATTAGTAATTCAACCACCTAGCAAAATGTTATGGTCACCCTGCAATGATTTTTGTAGCAGTAATGTATAGGAAATTAGTACTGCTAATGTGGTCACCTCGCTATTCAGGTCACATTTTCCAAGTAGCACGGGTGACCTTAATACTGGGTTTTCACACTAATGTCAACCAGAAATGATGAATAGGTAAAATATCAAAACACCCACCAAAAAGTGTTATGAAAATAATTTCTCAGCATATGTAATATACTCTTATACTATTCAGGAGCGTAACCAGGGTTTTCTGGTAAGTTGCACTGAACCCGCCAAATCTTACACTGCTATACTATCCAAATGACAATGTACAGGAAGGGAAGGACGACAACCAACATCCAGCTTTATGGTGATACCCATTTGGAAACCCCCCAACATGTCAATCCTGGGTATGCGCCACTATTTATCTAAAACCTGAAGTGTTGTTCTCAATAACACTGACAATTTCATATAGTTATAACACATCAAAGATGACATTATTTCCATTTTTACAACAAACTCTGCTGATGTCGTTTTGCTCAAGTGAGTTATTGATACAATACAATATGTAATCTCCCTACTGTGTGTGGCACAAATCACACAAACCATGTTAGTAGTCGTGATTAGTTCTCATTCTACCCACCAGTGGTGCTGTGTTCTGTCGAGCTGGTGTCTGGCTCCGTAACCATTGTGTTTGGCGAGATGCTGCCAAGATCCAACTGAGGCGGCGTCACAGGCGTAGTAGCACCAGTGCTGCCACGCGGTGATGCCGAACTCGGTGTCACTGGCTGCTGAGAGGTGGCGCTACTGGTACTCAACTGCAGGCCCAATGATAAACTGGCACTCTTCATTATTCTGTTGGCTTTATACTGTGCCATACCTGGAAAAATTATTTGTTTTACTTTATTGCTCAACATAAACCCTTTCAAGATGAAAACTATGCTAAAGCTGTTTGTTGAATACCAGCCATGTATCAATACAACATCCACTGGCCAGACATCCAACTTGGCTAATTTCATCATACATGAAATTGAATGTATTTTTCAAATATCCCCAAGCAGCTTAGAGCATCTATCTTACAACTTTTTGATTAAAATATTAAGCTCAACCTGGAAAAAATTAATTGTCCATAGTTGCTTCCATAATCTTGAACTAAAGCTAGGATTCCATACAAGCAGAAACGGGATGCGGTACGCAATAAAAAACAATACAGTGTCTAGTGGAAATGAACAGGACTGATTCCATAATAAATGTACAAATACAGATGCATTTTTTCACGTGGATATGGAAAATCGAATTGCCATTCCACATGTCATTCCGTACATACGGAATCCTTGCTTTACACATCACCTTAAAAAGATCTGACACTGTAGCTACCTTCTGCGAACATCTCTCTAGACAAATTGTATTTCTACCCTAAATCACTGGATGTCCCACCCTTTGATGACTTTGCATGTCTCCACTCCTGCTTAACTACCCCACATTGTTGCCCCTTCGAAGGTTCCTGAGGATTCGGAGGAAATTGATGTTTTATTACTTTTATCTTAACCAGATCCTTCTCAGAATCATCTACCCAGATTGTGCTTCTAGCATAAGGTTTGGCTTGGAAAATATGTCTACTCTGGTCACGTTTTAGTTATTAATTGATTCCTGATTCAAAATTGGACATAATACTTGGATAATAGTTTCTTAGAGGGCACAGACTGTGTGAGTGAAACAGCTGGTTCATTGCACTTTGTACAAAACTAGACACAATGAGCGTTTGGCCGCTGGCATCGACTGGTGAAACATTCAGCAATGCAGCGCCCATATGACCCAGGCGGGTTACGGGAGCAGTAAGTAAGTGACCTCCGTCTGGACATGACAAGTACCGACAGACTGTCCAACTATGTCAACAATAAGCAATTAATGATAAATCATGTGGCCTTCAGCACTTAAACTGAACATGCATTTAAAGGTACACAAGTACTATCTTGAGTGTTTGTTTAAGCACTTCATAACAAAAGTGCTCATACTTCAAACACTTACAGAGCAAATATAACAGTACCAAATCTTTTAATTTTACGAATTATAACTGTAAAAAGAATATTGTAAATTACATTATGTATATTTGAAATACAGTAAAGTTTCCAATAGATGGAC
Source organism: Escarpia spicata (assembly GCA_963995525.1). Lineage (NCBI taxonomy): Eukaryota > Metazoa > Annelida > Polychaeta > Sabellida > Siboglinidae > Escarpia > Escarpia spicata. The sequence goes on along the minus strand of OZ023218.1, from coordinate 4,061,812 downwards.
ACTACCTAATAGAAATGCACCTCCCTTTTAAAAAGTGAAATCATGTGCAAAAACAATAGTTTCACGGTGAAGACACAATTACATAGACAATTGTGTATAAAACAATGTAGTATTCAAACATTTCCCATGTTAACATTACTTTACAATAGCCATAGTTTCTACTTGAAACTTCACAATATACCGACTTTATAAGCCTGTTAATAGCATCTGACAAAAAACGTGGGTCAATCAATTTTTAAGTCTAAAAACTATCTGAACCTGCCACTGTAAAGATGATTGCAAATGGCTTTGTGCTGATTAAGATGTTTAAACCATCATTAGTGAAGCAAAACAAGTTACAATGCTACTAAATTTTACTAAAACTTAGCTTAATAAAATGAACAATGACACTAACAGTGACATGTCTAACATATGCCGACACTGACATACCCAGACACCGACATACCCCAACACTGACATACCCAGACACTGACATACCCCGACACTGACATTCCCCAGACACTGACACATCCAACACTGCTATACCCAGTCACTGACACACCCTGACGGCTGACATTGACATACCCTGACACTGATACATCAGACACTGACATACCCCGACACTGACATACACCGGCACTGACACACCCCAACACTGACATACCCAGACATACCCCGACACTGACACACCTGACACCGACACACACTGACATACCCAGACACTGACAAACCTCAGACACCGACAAACCCTGACATTGATACACCCCAAACATAACACACCCAATGACTGACATACCCTGATACTAACACACCCCGACACTGACCTCTGTGTCCTGGGGGCTGGAGGGGATGCCCACTGAGACAACCCCAGCCAACAGGAAAGATGTCACGGGAATCATAGCGACACCAGTAGTCGAAGGCGCCGCGCCAGCCATCAAACGTCACGTAGATCTGGTCGTTGTTGACGTCACCCACCGTGGCCGGACAGATGAGCTGAGGGTTCTTATGATCCACTGCCTCCAACTTCATCCCCTGCTTGAAGGTGTTGGTTGGGAGTGTGAGGGGTGGCTGCAGGTGCAACAATAATAATAACATAATATACTCTGTACATGGCACCAAACCTAGTTGAAATAGTATAATAACATAATTACGACCGAAAAATTGAGATACAATAATAATAATATAGTCAGGACTGAAAAATTTGTGCCATGTCAGAAATCATGTCATTGAAATCTCATGTCCTAACGCTTTTAGTCTTTTAATACACTGACTCGTGTCAGACTGATTCATGTGACACGCTTTGGCCATGGAGCGATTTACACCGCACAGACAGGACAAGGTTTTTGATGAAGACATCTTTTATGAGATTTGGATGTCTCTTGTCTATTTTCATAAGTACGTCACTTAATTTTTTCAGGTTTGTATTAAAATGGCATAAAACATTAGAAAGTATGATTTGTTCTGCCACTGGCATGTATAATTAAACATAAAAGTCTTGAATTACCATCATGTCGTCTAAACATTCAGAACTAAAATTTAAAAAGGGCTTTATGTCAAGTATAAAAGTAATTCATGCAGTTAAAATATTGATTAAAATAGCATTTTTTAAGTGTTCTTAAAACTGTTTAGTTCATGCATTGACTCAAGTAGATAATTCCAGATTCAGGGCTGCTGCCACTGCTGCAGTTAAAATATTGATTAAAATAATGTTTAAAAAGTTTTTAAAAGCACACAATGTCACAGTACACTAGTGGAAACAGTCAAATCAAATTGTGGTCAAATTACATGAACAAATCATGTTGCGTAACTTGTAAACTATATCTATATATAAACTTCTTGAAATAACATTTTAATAAATCATCTCTATGAATATTAACTCATTAATTAAATTAAATTTCATATTTAGAAAATGCCTTAATCATGCCACATGTTCTATCTTTAATTTCTGTAATACAATGTATAAAACATGCACTAGTGAAATGTTGATCTTGCGCTATGTCGACCCTGCATTTCTTAGACACAAAAGTGATGGTTCGACTCAAGAGTGGCTTAGATATATATGCATGAAAAAGTACTGATGTTAGTATGTCGACTATCAAACAGGTGTTAGTTACACCTCAATAACAAACACTAAAATGGTTACAATGTGTTAGGAGTAGCACTGTACCGTAAATGCATCCAGCTAGAGACCACGTTAATGTTTAGAATGACGCCATTACTGACAACGGCGGTGTCAGATTTCACCGCCTGTCTGACTGACATGCCACTCACCTTAGCAAAACATGACTCAGGGGCAAGTTCTGCCCCCTGTAGGGTCTTCTGTAGGTAAGAGGGCCAGGATGAGGGGTTCATTCGAAAGCCTACAAGGGGGCAACAGAGGTTGCACCAAGTTTAACAAGTCTCAAGATAATTTCTACGAATGGGGGGAAGTTGTGTGTTGCTCTCATCCTAACTTCTGCGTTTCACCGTGTTCAACCAAGATCCTCCCAGATTCCTTGCAATATGCGAACTTCCCACTGACTTTCAATAAACCACAACTTACAGATATTGTCTGCATTTCAAGTGACATCTTTCTGAAGACACATGGTGCAAGAACGACCGGAAGTGACATGGTTAGCAAGAGACCAGAGCGGCACCTTGTTGAACACGGAACACTCAAGCAGCAAGTGCGAACACAACTCTGTTGAAGCCAATGGTCTACGCAGCATTTTCTCGTAATAACTTGTTATAAAACACACACACACTTCCTGCTCCATTCCAAAATCATGAAAAATACATTTCAATTTTTTTTTTAAAAGGTAAATTTTTTATTTATAAAAATATTCAGATGATCAGGAAGAGGGGTATATATATATATATATAAATGAAACAATTATGCAATACAGATTTAAAGCATTTTCAACAAGCAAAGAAATGTGCTACATTAAACAAATTATTATTACTAATAATAGAAAACCAGCATGCTTATGTAAGCATACTATCTGTTATACGCTTATTCAGTGTGCCAATGCGAATCACCGGAATGATAAAAATGCTGGTAACCATGGCAACAAGAGAGCTGAAACACAAGCAACAGGCACAATGAACTGCTTTAACCTAGCCCTGACCGCTGGCGGTCGGGGCAACTTACTTTGATAAATACATCAGAGGGTGCAAATGTAGCCTCAGCGAGGGTGCGTAATAGAAAAGTTGGCCAGGACGAGACATTCATCCTGAAGCCTGCAACACAGGGGCAGCACCGCATGTAACGAGACGGGCGTCCTCGAAAAAACATTTTATGAGCATGTAGGTACTGGACTTTGTTGCACACATTTTGAAGGAAGTATACACAGTGGAACCTCATTTTATGTCACCTCATTAATACAGCCATTTCACAATTAAGGTCACCCTAGAACAGTCCCCAATTATTTCCATATACAGTACAATATAGGATATCAGTCCCGCTAATACAGTCACCTTGTTATTAAGGTCACTTCTGTCCAGTCCCAAAGGGACCTTTATAGGGAGGTTCCACATTCTGAATCTTGGTTGTTGCTCAGAGGAGCTTTTTGATTTTCTTGGAGCTGCTGTCATGTGACAACCACCAGTCACATGACAACAAAGAGCAGCTCATAACAACGCCGATGAAGTGACTATGAAGGCCACCGAAAGTGTTGTTGAGCAACAAAACAAGATACTAAACCGTTTCTATTATCTATACACTTCCTTCAAGTTGATTTTATTGTTATATTCTATAAATGTAGCTCTTGCTAACATAATAGTTTACTTTGACCTAAACATTTAACTGCAATTTGTGCATGTTCTAAAAGTTCTGTAAACAGCTAGCTTGGCTTGTGACAGTAAATACAATTAGTGTGTGGGGCATCCACCAGGGGGCTGATGCAATCAAAAATGATGGTGATACTAAATTATTTCTAGAGATATCATGGCCAAAAAAGATCCATTTACTAGTTTAATTCAACAACTCACCAAGAGGTGGCTGAAGAAGTCCGCCATTTTTCTCGCAGTAACCAATCGGATGCAAGTCGTCCGAGTCGACCAATCGCCAAAAGTCGTTCTTGTTGTCGCTGCCGTCGAGTCGTAGACGTAGTCTCGGCCCCTGCATCCCAACTACGGTGGCGATGCATGTTGATGTCAAGTTTCGGGGATCGGACGCCTCCAACTTCATACCAATCTTGTACTTGTTTACTGGAGGGTGCAGAGCCTGACAAACACGCAGAAAGACAATATAACTACCAGAGCCATTCAGTATATCTTCATCATTATACTCAGCTACTTACCAACTTTTTTTTATTTCGGGAGATTCATCAGCGGTTTAGCACGCTTCCTGTGTCGTGCTGCCTCGGATGTTGACATTGGAAGACGGAGAGGTGTAGTTGGAAATTTTAAGTGAAAGTCCGGGTGATTTGTCTGTATTCCGATTCTGGGAGATACGATCAAAATCAGAGACTCCCGGAGACTCAGGGAGAGTGCAGATTACATACCAGAACGTATTCATTCTTACGGATTATGATGAATAAATGGAATAAAACATCTGCTATTTGTCTAAATGTTAGTGCTAAGTGTGAAAAAATTGTTCAAAACTTGATGAGTCAATGGCTTCCTTGTCCATTTGTTATGTGTGACAATCATGTTGTACCCTGTTAAACGTGTTGCACTAATCTGTTGTCGAAACAGACAAATTAAAAAAGCACCAGATAAAGAAAGAAGCGAGTGGGCATTGGAGCATGTTCCAGTATCCTGGTACAGTGACAGACCTGCTTGAAGCATGACTGCGGGGCAGGTGTCTCCTTCGTCTCTTTCAAGTAGTCATCCCAAGAGAAACTTCCTGAAACCAACACTTCAATGTTCAGTAACAACAATATCAGCTCTGACTTGCACCTACTGTTATAGAAATGACTATCTATTCGGACACCTAAAATAATTAAACTATCAGATGTCTGAAAATAAATTGTAACAAAAATATTTTAACAATTTCTGAGTACAAGTGTTGGTTGCTCTGACGCGCTTTCTGGAATGCCACAATCAATTAATTAACCAAGGTGTCCAAAATATATGTGACCCATCTTAACGAAATGAGTCGGATGTCGGCAAAACTGATTTTCCGTAAATGCTGTTTATGTAAAAAAAATGCGAATCTACAGATTTTGAGATTTCCTCGTAAAATGATTCCTTAATATTTGTTTTACCGATTGTCACCACTGCTACTCTCTAACTAATTATGTTTTATGTATTTTAATGTCATTTTTGAGGAGCTGTGTGAAGTGTTCCGCTTGATTTCCATATAACAAAGTTGAAAAAGCTGCTAACTGCACACGTTCTTTTCCGCCATTTTCTGCGAAGCTTGACATGTCATCTTTCCAAATATGAGCATAAATATGGTAGTAAATGCAAAATGTGACCTACAGAAATCAAGAAAGACACCCCATCTGATGCCAGATGTGTACACAAGTTCGGATCACGTGATAGCAATGACAACCATGTGACCCAGGCGGTTTCATGCATTGGTTCAGTGAAGAGGTAATTTGAATAATTCTCGATGCACGCGGGCGCACTGTGTATTTTCACTGCGTCACCGCATGGCTTCGATGATGTGCTCTGTCCAAACCCAGCCGAGGAGTTTGCCCCGATTACAGGACCACCTGGTTAGCAGGAGTCTGGGTGTCGTTAGAGACTGACCCTGTTGTTGAACTGTCTGGGGAACGGACGCCACAACAAAATACTACTGCTGCTGCACTTGAGCAAGCAGGGGAGGTTCGGGCCTGGGCCAGAGTCCAGTGAACCTGTTCCCTGTACCCGAGGCCGTGCCAATACCACACAAGCGAGGATGTGGCCGGTCTGGAAGCTACACTTGACTTACTGGACACTGTCACCGATCTGTTGTCGTTATGTAGTTACATTGTTATTTGGTATTAAAATTCTTGTTAAATATGACAATCTGTTGTATTTTTATTATGAGGATTACAAAAGTGTTCATCGTATTTATGTTTTCACAAATCTGAATAAGTAGCTTTTTAATAAAAATAAATAATAAAATAATACCATTCTTACTCACCCACAAGTGACAATTACCTCCACGAAATTTAATGTATAATGGTATAAAAGAGCTGCCGGTTTTATATTAATGTAGTGTCATGAGGATGTCATTATCGTCAAGAGTTCCAAATATCATCCATATATGACAATGCTAACTTAGGCATACTGTATAACAGTGCAGCAGAGTTTTAACTTTTCCAACAATAGTGATAATTACATAAACAATTAATTGTACTGCTGTTTTATTTCTAACAAAGATCTTGTTTTCATATTAACAAATTGTCTTCAGAATGCCACTGAGTGGTCCAAATGTCAGCAAGATCTGGTCATGGTAACTAAAGTACATTACCTGAAACATAACAAATCTGTTGCTTAAACTTTGGCGGCCATTTTCTGGGTTTGAAGGTTTCAACCCCACACATGTTTGGCCAGCTGTAACTTCAGTTATAATTGAGATATCTTCTTGAATGATACACCATTTGAAAGCTGAGACTCCAACGATACAAATAGATCGATATTGGAAAAAATCGACATGAGAATCATTTTGTTAAGATGGGTCACATATGTAGTTACAGTTCAGAAAATAATATTTTTTGTAGATTATTAGGGTGTCCAAATACAGCCATTATGGTAATTAACAGTGGCATCATACCTTGTGCAGGGAGCCATACTGGGTAATATATAGCCTCCTAATCAGTTATAAATAAATGTACAAGCACTGGAACATTGTTCTTGTAACATGTTAATCATGTTAACATAAAATGTTGACATTTACATTCATACCAACCATAACTTGTGTGTGTATATGGGTGGCACTACTTACGTCTTTGGAATAATAGTTCTTGCATAGAACAAACGTAAATTATTTAGAATTATTACATGCATTTTATGATCTGACAAATAATGTCAAACTTTACTATACAGTCATCTCAGTAATATATCCACATTCCAAATTGTAATCTCACCCATGGACCTAAATTAAAGGACTTGCAAATATGTGTGAACATTTGTTACTGGTGCATATAGCATATTACACAAACTAGTAATGTCTTGTTGAATAAGATTCGTCTACAAGCTTTAAATCAATAAAGATACTAAAAAGTGTGCACACTAAACAAACCACAAAGCAAGAACAAACACCCACATTAGACAAACCTACTGACTGTCAACTCACCCTGGTATTCGTACTGATACGACGGTCCTTTTGACGTTTGAGAGGACATGGTTCTTCTTCCTTTTTAATGCTTTCCCATTTGCAAACACCCATATACCTGGAAGCATCCAGCAAAAACCTTCAGAGTGAAAGTTTATTTGGTTACTCTGTTACAGTGTTGTTACATACATGTATGAACGTAATTATAGTTTCATCAAGTAACTCAGGGGATTCTCTAGAAACCCAAGGGGGCTTATTATGGTGACACTGACAATATCACAAACCAGTACTGACGTGTAACTGGAAGATTACACCTATGGTTCCAGTAGTTATTTGTAGAGATCCTTCAAGCAACAACTGTATTGTTGACATTTATAATAATAATAATAATGTATTTAGTTCAGACAATCATTATGTCAATATACACAAATACATCAATAAAAGTATGTAAATAAATATAAAAATACATCGATAAGAACAATGTTTAAAAATTATATCAATCCCGGACCTACTGGTGTCGCAGTTTCGAAGTACAATACACATTGTTAGTTTTAATGTTATAAATAATGGGATTCAAAGACATGTCATTCCTATTCATTAAGCTAAAAATAGCCTTTCTGATTACACATTTACCCGAGCTGACATTAGCTGTAGCAAACATGTGGCTCGTGCTACATCTCATGGGCAAATTGTTCAATATCCTGAAGGAGTTGTTATATGCAACAACGAATTGCTGAAAATTAACTTTTCTAAAGTTATAATTTATTTGCATGAATTTTTCAACTCTATGACATAGATTTTGAGATGAATGAACGTAGGATGCATGGACATTGATGTGTTGATGTATTCAAAATGTCAACATCACAAGGGTGTACAAAGCGTTCTGTGAATGGCTCTGACAAGTATAATCAGTTTCCACCACGGTTCACCTGGAGACTCACGACTGCCAATCTCACTCGCAATAAAACTAAAATGCAACAGTTGGTTCTTCTACATGGGCATATCCACACTGTACATGCAAGAAGTGTGACATCTAGGTTAATTTCTAGAAACCTGAATAAATTGGCACAAATGCTTTGGTTGTATAAACAATTTACATAATTTTTTATTATTTACATAAATCGTTGAAGAAAACATAGTTTCATCAATATAATCAGAGAAAATTAATGAAATGTTAATTAATCAAAATGTCACGGTCGTGATGTTTGACATACAAAAATGCAATATAATTTACTAATCCATGCATTTTAACTTGTTTTTACAAAATTACTCCATAATGAATTGATTTAATATGTGTAAGCAATATTTGAGGGATTTTACTGAATTTGCAGTCACAGACATGGGGTCAAATACATTGAAAAGTATGCAAATACTTTTGACATTTCAAATGCAAATTCAATTACATTTTGTTTATGTCAAATGCAAATGCTTTTCAAAAGTATTTCAACTACTTTCCTAATTCTCTTGACCTTGTCATGCCTGTGCACAATAAATACTGACAAAAAAGAGCTCTACTTGACCATTGTTTATCCAGAATTAAGGGAGTTCAATGAGTCAATAGTACCATGCTCTAATTGGTCACACCTTGTTAAATGTTTCCCCTATGACAGGTTAATCCTGTTTTCCATTTCCTGTGCCCACTGATGCACTAAACTACGAGTCTTTCAATAAAATTAGATTAAGCCACACACTATCAATTAAATACTTGCTAACCTGACAATGACCTAAGTTAAAGCTGAGTTAATGATCAAAGCATGCAACTGGCTGCAGTTGTTCACCTAATAAAAGAGCTATAGGGTGGCCAGTTTTCTCTCAGTGAATGTCATGCCTGGGTGATCACAGAAGTAACATGAGTAACCTGTATCAACTGCCTAGACCAAGCAACAATTTAATTAGGTACAGCTGTAATAACAGTTTTCATTGACATAATTAAATGCTATAAGTATTTGAAAAGTATTTTATTTTTCAAATACTTTTAAAATGTATTTAAATGCAAATAAAAATATTTTTGACTTCAAATTGTTAAATGCAAATACTGGATCAGTCGCATTTAAATGCAATTGACCCTGTTTGCAGAACATTTTAATGATTATCGTGGTCGTGATTTTTGACCCGATAAATCGTAGGGTCAAACATCACGACCGTACACCATCAATAAAACTGTTGGAAATCCTGCGCACGAAGACACCGTGAAATATAAAGACAAATGACATGGCTATATTTATATTACACACACCGAGATTCTGTTGATAATGCACCCTTAATTTAGTTATATTTGCACGGTCATCAACGATTGTCACGGTCGTGATTTACACATAAAATTTAGACGGAATATTTCTTAACTTCAATTTGACGCCATCTGATCTCCTTCATCGGAAAACAGTGGCAACGTTGCATCACATGACCATTTGTATGCCATTACATGATATCCGCTTGGCTTTCCTTCGCACAGTTTTGGAAGTAGTTTGGTTTCTTGATGGGATGAATGGTCGTGATTTATTGACAGAAAATAATTTCCTCTTGTTTCGGATGGTATCAAATACAGGAGTATGCCACAAAATCATTGGAAACAGCGAATTATTTTCAAACCTATCGGAGAGTATCAAACAAGGCAAAGCGCTGGTTGTAATAAAAACAATATTTAATTGGTACTAATATTATGCTATGACTACCATTGATGGAACGCATCACGACTGTGACACACAATTTCTAGACTGTAAAAAATATATTTTCCATTATCAAATAAAGCACATGTACATGAAGAATAGTATGTATTTTATTTATTTACATCACTACATGCAAAATGAAACACTTTTTTAATGTTTTGATAAAACATTCAAAATCGGCACTTTTTGTCACTTTTAAACGTTCTTAAAGACGCATTTTCGTCAATGTTCGACAAAAAGTACAACCCAGTAGCACACATTCTTGACTTTTTTAATTTGTTTTACATCTTTATGATGGCTATGACTGATGTATCCCCCCAAAAAAATGGAACAAACTGTTTGCTTTGCCATCCAAATCAGCATTTCAAAATGTTCCTTATAATGCCCAGTGAGTTGCAGTACAGTGTGGATATGCCCATATATCCTAAGTACTACATGTATGCTATGACACGGGATACACCCAAATCGCATGCTAATACAGGCCTTCTTTCTTGGCTCTTCTTCCACTAAAGTACAGGCCTCCTATTGGAGCACTAATGTACTGAGTGCTTCGCAGCAGAGGGAAGCAAAACGAAATAATAACACAACTATAAAACCCAGTGTGAAAAATGTACACTGCATTATTTTCATTTCTTTCTTTTTCTATCGGATTTTGATTTTTCTGGAGTCCCTGTCTGAAGGAGTCCAGACTGTTCAACTTCAGAGTTACGAGTTCTGTAGGTAGAGCATTCCTCAACCTGGTGGTGTATAGGAGTAGGAAGAACAATCATTGATTCAATATGTTTTCTGTTAGTGTGTGTAATGTAGAATTTGTCGATTTTGAAAACTATAGAAATTATGTTGTGTGCAAATATATATAATGTACGCTTTCGCTGACCGGACGTAGCCTAGGCTAGGCCCAGGACTAGGTCCTGACCTAGGAAGTAGGACGTCGTCGTCGATCTGCACTCCCTCTACTACTACTAGCCGGTGGCTGTTTTGACAGTAGCGCAGCCATACGTCAGGAAGTACAACACACTTTACTTAAATGTAGCATACGAGCCTCTTTATACACGATTTACCTCCGTAATACCCATTCTGCCTCACTCAGCCCACGCTGCCGCCCGCTGTGACACCGGCGGTGTCACACAGTATTGTCAACCGAGACGTCGCCATCTGCGCAGCAGCCGGTGTTTGCAAGATGACTTTCGCGCGGAAACCAACGCACTGAGCGCACAACAATGAAGTTTAACAAATAAATGCAACCAACGCATAACAATACACACATCCATCAGATCAAAGCATATTACCGATATAGTCGCTATTCTAGACTCCACACTGCCGCGTCAATTTGGTTAACAACGTTATTTCGAACACCATTTCAACCGCCATGTCAGAAAACAACAACAACATCACGCGCGAAGTCTCGCGAGACCTGTCTGTGCGTCCGCCGGGCCTGGAACGAACGCTAAAATGTCGACTGTCAAAGGCCGCAACTGGGACCCGAGCAAGATGTTCGATGTCTCGCCATCGGAGATGCGAGCCATCCAAGAGAGGGCAGAACTGAGAAATGCTATGCGGAAGGAATTTCAGAAGAAAGTCTCGAATCCGTACCGCGGTGTAGGAGGTTACACTGTGAGTGCCTTGACCTTGTCTTCGGTCTTGTGGCCGTGCCGGGGATCGCGATGTGGTTGGCCGTCGACGATGGGTTTCAAGGATCGCTGTCATGCTAAATAGTGGCCCCTTACGTTTTATATGATGTCACCGTTTATTTTTAAGTATGAATATGGTAAATCGTTACTTTAAAATCGGGTTATATGTAAATATGATGCATTTTAATTTATGTTCACGTTCATTGTCTAAGACTAAGTCTAAATCTAAGCCTAGGCTAAGGCTTACACTTACACTTACAGGTTAATGGGCTGATTTAGGCCATTGGCCTTTGTTGGTGCCCATATCCTAGGCTATTCCAGTGCTTGTCGAGTCTAGCCTTAAACTGTGTGACGGTCTTGGCATCTACCACATGTTGTGGGAGCCTGTTCCATTGATCCACGGCTCTAACTGAGAAGTAATTCTGTCTGGCCAGCAGTCTTGTTCTTTGCTTGAAAAGCTTTCTCGTGTGTCCTCGTGTTGCTGTACTGTCCCTCTCCTGGAAGAATTGATCAGCTTCAACTTTGTCGATTCCGTTAAGTATTTTGTACGTTTCAATAAGGTCGCCTCTCTGACGTCGGTAATACAACGATTGTAGTTTCAGTTGTTGTAATCGCTGTTCATATGTGAACTTTGCTATGCTAGTAACCAGCTTTGTTGCTCTTCGCTGTACCTTTTCGAGGATGTCGATGTCCTTTGCCAGATATGGGCACCATGCTTGTACACAAAACTCGAGGTGTGGACGGACGTATGCCCGGTAGAGTGTCACAAATGAATGTTTGGTCATGTGCTTAAAAGTTCTCTTTATCATGCCAAGAGCTTGCATGGCTTTCTTTGCTGCTTTCTGGCATTGCACTGTTGGTTTTAGGTTAGTGGTTACCCACACACCAACGTCCTTTTCCTCTTTTGTTGTCTCGAGGTTCACTCTGGCTCCAGTCTGGTGAGTCATGGTGTACGTATTGTGTGGTGGTTTCCCCACTTGCATTAACTTGCATTTCTCAGGGTTGAATTGTAGCAACCACTCTTTACTCCAGTCTTCCAGGGTGTCAATGTCAGTTTGCAGTTGGTCTTGGTCTTCCTGGTTACGGATCGTTGTGTACAGCTTCGTGTCATCGGCAAACATCTTGATTCTGCAGTGAACCAGGTCTGGGATGTCATTCACGTAGAGAATAAAAAGAAGCGGTCCTATGACAGATCCCTGCGGAACTCCACTTGTGACGGGGGCCCACTCTGACTTAGTTCCGTTGAGTACCACCTGCTGGGTTCTATTAGTCAGGAAAGTTTCCAGCCATCGAACCACTTTGCCTCGAATGCCGTAGGCTTCTAGCTTCTTTACCAGTCTGTAGTGAGGAACTGTGTCAAACGCTTTCTTGTAGTCCAGGTATATGACGTCCAGTCCGTATCCCTCGTCCAGTGTTCGTGTCCATTCCTCAAAGGTCTCTAGTAGGTTGGTCAAACAGGACTTTCCTTCAAGAAACCCATGCTGGTTATCGTTGATGATGCTATGTTCCTTGAGAAACTTGATCATGGTTTCTCTGACGATTGCTTCCAGAGTCTTGCAGGGTATGGATGTTAGGCTGATTGGACGGTAGTTTCCGGCCTTCTCTTTTGACCCCTTCTTGAAAATTGGTGTGACTAGGGCTTGTTTCCAGTCTGTAGGGATTTGACCAGTGTCTAATGATTGGCGAAATATCCAGTACATCGGCTTGGCAAGGGTTTTGCTGCACTCTTTCAATACCCATGGGTGCAACCCGTCTAGGCCTGGCGCCTTGTTGGGATGAATACTTTGTAGTTTCTTGTGTACAATCTCTTCTGTAAATATGATGTCGGCTACACCCTCGTTTGTTCTTTGTTGAAATTCTGGGATGGTGGACGTATCCTCATTTACAAACACTGACTTGAAAAAGTCACCCAGTACATTTGCTTTTTCCTGGTCATTTTCTGTTAATCTGCCGTCTTCTGTCTCCAGCTGGCTTACTGTCACCTTTACCTTCTGTTTCGATCTCAGGTAACCGTAGAGTTTCTTTGGTTCCTTCTTGAAATTGTTGATTAGTTTCTCCTCGTAGTCCTTCTGTGCTTGTCTAATCTTGGTGTTTGTCTCGTTTCTCTGTTTGACATATGCAGTATAGTCTCTGTCCAGCCCCGAACTTTTGTAGCGTTTGTATAGGTCATACTTTCTCTTCACTGTTCTCAACATTTGTTTACTCCACCATGGAGGTTTGTTGGCCATCTTGCGTTTCGGTTTCCTGAGAGGGACATTTTCTCTCACTGCCTTTGAGATCTCCTTCTTGAGTTTAGTCCAATTAGTGTTTACACTGTTTCCCTGAAACTTACTCTCCCAGTCAATCTTTCTCAGGGATTCATTGATTGCTTCGTAGTTGCCTTTGGGGTAGTTTCTCGAACCGCTTGGACTGTTGTTGACTGGTGCTTCTGCATAGCATGTGTAAGTCCACAGTAAGGACTCATGGTCGCTACACCCCAGTGGTGGTAGATGAGTGACTTTGTCAACCATGTATTGTTCATTTGAAAACACTAGATCAAGTGTAGAAGGTTGTTGGCCCGGTCTCAGTCTGGTCGGTTTGACAACGTGTTGAGTCAGGTAGGCGTCTTGCGTTGCATCAAAAAACTTGGCTGCTGTGGAGTGTTCGCTCCCACTTACTGTGTGGTCTTCCCATTTAATCTCTGGAAAGTTGAAGTCTCCCATCAGCAGGATGTGTGAGTATCCATGCATTTCTTGCAAATGTTTTATTGCGTCTATTAGTCTGGTGTTGTTCTCGTCGGTTGACTTCTGTGTCCTATACACAATTCCTGCTAACAGCTGGTCTTTGTTGTTTAGCTTAACTGATACCCACATTGAGTCTTCTATTTCCAGGTTGTTCATTTCTTGGCAGGGCATAGCTGGTAGGTCTTTGTGTATATACATTAGTACTCCGCCACCAATAGATTCCCTTCTGTCACTTCTGAACATATTGTAGGCGCCCAGGTTCATCTCACAGTCACCTATATCTGAACTGCACCATGTTTCTGTGATTCCTATGATTTTCGGTTCGTAACTCTGAATTTGTGCTTGGAACTCGTGAAACTTGTTTTTTATACTTTGTGCATTTGCTTGATAACACTTAAACATGGAACTTTGTGCTTGTGCTCGATTATTTACACTGTTCGTTGTCAGGTTTGGGTCTCTCATTGGCTTGGGGGGGTTTCTTGGGTGCGTACCCTCCTCTGCACTATTCTCCCGTTTTTTATCATATACCTGTTTTCTCCAGAATCAATGTTTTTCTCAGTTAGTTCTGCCCGAAGAGCCTTGTCTTTCTCTCTCTCCTTTGGGGTCATGTCATGTCTAAGCCTAACTAAAGTATACTGGTGTGACTGGCCTGAGTGTGGGCAATAATCGTGGGTCCAATCGACGTTTTCCAAGTTTTACTATTAAATTCTTCCATAAGATATTTATGTGCTAAATCTCTGACACATATCCCTTCCAATTTCTGCAAACAAACTCTTACCTACCTAGCTTCCTAGCACATCCATCCATTTGTTGACGACTTTCGCCTAGCCCACGAGTACGAGACTGCTTAATCCTTTGGTTTTGGTGCGCCACTGAGCTCGGATTGGCTGAGGATATTGGCGTGTTAGAAGTTATTTACTACAATTATTATTAGCAAAGTTGTTTTGAGTGAAGTACTTACGAAAATGAACAAGCGAAATCCAAATCTCGTCGAAGATGCCTGCGTAAAAAATCATGGGTCCTATCTACACTGTGTAAATTGTTCATGTGTCATGTGAATCAATGCAAAACCACGCAGTATATTAAAATAGACCAAGATTTCAGTGCCACAACTTTTGACCTGCTCCGAATTTTCTGGTCGTGAGTATATTAGGAATTAGCCGAAAAATAGTAATAATTTAATACCATTAATAAAATCTAAAGATCATAACATCTGCCTCATTAAAATCTTGTGGTAGAGAAGTCTGCGATACAGATATTTCACGACGTAATTGTTTGACATATATCTAAAAGTAGATATATGGGGTCATGTTAATTTGACACTGGTCATTGTCCTGTGGTCTGTATTTGACTTACATGTGGGTTGTGTTTCAGTTTGACCCGGCTGTCCAGCGCTTCCTGTCAATGCGAGCCAACCACTGGGAACAGTTCAAGGCCACGCCTAAGAACTTTGGCTTCATGTTTGGCGTTGTCATCCTGCCCATGGTCGGCATGTGGTATGTCATGAGCAAGGAGAAGGTTAGTCCAAGTTGACCACTCGTTTTACACAACACATATCTGTATGCATGATATTTTAGTGGTGTACTTTAGAAGTTAGATACTTCTGCTCGCTGTTCTTCAGCACAATCACATGTGTACATCATGTCTCTTGTTTATTACCTTTGTGCTGATCTGAAAAGCAGCCCTGAGAGTTTTCCAAGTCCATGCTGAAGTAGACTACAAATGTTATTTTTAAAGCGACTATCTGGTCCATTACACAGAATCACCATCTCAGACTAGGGGTGGGTTGTAATTGTTTTACACTCTGTAACGGGAAGTTCAACGAACAGGTTGTATTTCATCCCACTTGATTGAGGATTAAACCAGGCTGGTTGCGTCCAACTTCAGAAAGCAATTCCAGGAACTTGCTGTTAGTTCCATCTGCCTCCACAACAGCTGTTTACTATTTGAACACTTCGTTAGCACAACACAAGGTTCGAAGTTGCAACTACCCAGTCGCATTTGCGAGTATAATATTACGCCTGCAACTACATAAATTGCAACTTAGAACTTTGTCCATTAAGTACTGCCCTGACAGGCAACTGACCATTTGGACCCTTGTGTTAATATATTAAAAGGTATTAGCCATAAAACAAATTGTGAATGATGACATTTTAATCCCTTTCTCTGTCCCTGCTTACCCCGTACAGCAGAAAATATTGATAAATTATAGCAAGTGACTGATGACTTTTTTGCCTAAGGCTATGAGTTCATAGTCCTATGCAGGTACCCCTGTACTGTCCACCCCTGTATCACTTGGTGATTTGGGCAACCCGCGGAATGGAGAAACTCCTAACCAACTAGCTGTTTTTTGTTTGTTTGAAGTTTAAACTGAAATAGTGTGCCTAAGCAAAATTCAATCTAATGCCTGTCAGAATATATAGGGGATAATGTTCCTTGTGTTAAGAATGTATGGATATACATGTACACACAGTCACTATAAATGTGTATAATGTAAAAGCATTTAAAACGCTTAAGTAATTGTTATGGTTGTAGATATAAATGTCAAAACAATTACCAGGTAGCATGCATGGCTAGGTCCAATTACATAACTGTATGTGGAATTTGTTACAAACAAAATGTTATGTCTAGTAACAAAGATGATAATTCAGAACGTTGTATGTAGTGTTGATTATTTTGTATAAAATTATGTTCAATAAAATGCCATGACATGTATAGTTTTGCATTTTAATTAGTCAATGCATGTGTGCTCCTAAAAATATTTACTCCTAAATATTTCATTTTAGGAGTGCAATGCTCCTAGCTCAGAATGTTAACTTCGAGGCCTGCAACATTAAATCTGCAAACAGCATATTGGGCTTATTCTATGAAATTTGGTGGGCCGTATAACTTCCAACATATTTATTCTAGAACATTACATTAAAAATGAGGTCAGTCTAAATTATTTTTTAATAGACATTCGTACGGTTTTCTTGCAGAACGAACTAGAGTACAAATGTCGCACTGGCCAGATTGCCTACAAGGACCGTGGGTGGAAGTTTGTATGAATGGACATGTGCATTGGAGACAGGTCTTGCTACTGTGTACTGAAGATCTGGATCAACTTCTGGATCTGTGCTGGCTTCATTCACCTCCCTCTAGTGCCAAGTGGTGATGCTATGAACACTTAGTTAGCTCTTGTCATGTAAATAAACATATGGAGTATATCCGTCACATTAAAATCTCTCAAAAATGTTTTGGAGATGTGAAAACACTTCTGTTGGATGTTATAGGTTTTACTGTTCTCACTCAGAGATGGTCGAGTTGGTTGCCAAGTCCCAAAATGTGTTGCGTATTATGCAAGGGGTTTGGTCATTACCATGTTTCGTAACAAAAATCAATTGCAACAGTATACCTGCCAACTCTCCCGTGAAGTCTCCCGGATTTTGGGTGTATCACCCGCAATACAGGCAAATCTCCCAAATTTTCTTTGCAAATCTCCAACAGCTCCCCCCTCCGTCTTCCGATGTCAAAATCTAAGACAGCGTGACACGGGAAGTGTGCTGAATTACTGATGAATCTCCAGCAATACAAAAACCAGTTGGCAGGTATCCTACTGTAGCAGTATCTAGCGAGGGAAACATGTTTAAGGCCAATTGACACAAATAACAATTTTGGGTCATAAAAATCACAAGTTCTACAGTGGTCATGTTTTGGTGGAGGTTGGGGGGTGTGAGCCAATGCTAAACAAATAACATACTTTTGGACTTTGCGAACTCAGGAGACCATCCCTTATTAGTAGTTAGAACTTACGAGACCATCCCTTATTAGTAGTTACAACTTACGAGACCATCCCTTATTAGTAGTTACAACATACGAGACCATCCCTTATTAGTAGTACACGTTCCTGTCATTATATAGAGACCGCTGTTTAAATACAATCCCACATATTTGTATGACCGATACCTAGAAAGTAGACCTATCCTGTGGCTCACGGTTTACCTCAGCTACGCTGCAGCGATAAGTTGCCCCTAAAACAACAATTAAAACCGTCTTGAGCACCCACCTTACACAGTGCACCTAAAACAATAGTAGAACCTGTCTTGAGCGACCACCTTACAAGTTGTACCTAAAATAACAGTAGAACCTGTCTTGAGTGACCACCTTACAAGTTGCACCTAAAATAACAATAGAACCTCTATTAAGCGACCACCTTACAAGTTGACCGTAAAATAGCAGTAGAACCTGTCTTGAGTGACCACCTGTATTGTTCAACCACAAGCCTAGGCTCTGATTGTTTCTAACCATAATGTACCTTCAATGAGCGACCACCTGCAAAGTGCAATAAATTGACCACACAAAAAGTTTTACCTGTTTTGAGTGACCACAACATATCAACATTCGATCTAGCAATAGCATACAAGTTGACACTAAATAGTGTAGCAACTATTTAAAAAATAGAAGAGTGGTCCACACATTATTGCACCAATTATGCAATGTTATTCACCAGATGGTCTACCTGTCAGTGTTCATTATATACCTGCAACCTACTATGGACGACCACCTGCTTTGGCTGTGCAGAAGGTGTGGTCACTCAACATAAGTGTTACTGTACTATGATGGACATAATCTATGCAAAAATACAAGCCTTGGAAGTCTGCATTCATTTCTACACATTTAATGTCGCTGCTATTCACTATCACAGGCTCTACAATTGTACTGGGCGTCTCTTTAATGCGACACCAACTGTCTATAGAACATGGCACCACACGTCTCTATAATGCAGCACCTCAAGTCTGTAACGCGGCACCACACGGCTGACTCTGGAGGCCTGAACTAAAGGTAACTCCAATGTTGCCAACTGGTCCCTTTGTTGAATGACACGGCACAACTAGACATATTGCTTCCCTGAAACAAGCCTATTTCACTAGGGTAACAATCATAACATGATCATAATAATACACAATTACACATCCTAGCTGATTCCAATCATTCATAAGTCTAAATAAAAAAATCAATCTTTGCACTGTCAAGTACAGTCAGTAATAAAATGTGTTTTCACAGTCTCTTGTTATTGGTAGGAAACAGGCTGTTTATGAGAACCTATGAGTGAACGTTGTCCCTGCTCTTTATCCCGTACAATGTAACATCAAAGCGCGTGACATCGTGCTGTATCACTGTAGTTCAGTCCAGTCGGGAGTATTCCTTCTTAGAGTAAACATTCAGAAACGTTGCTGCCCAAATCCATTCGATCCTGATTGGGCATTTCCTGACGCAGCGAAACCCAGGCCGGGTTGGTGTTGATTGTTCCCATGATGCACCTGCTGCTGCAAACAGAACCAGAGGTATTAGTCATTTGTCTTACAATTGTGTAAACAACCATAAACCAAGGTTGCTTAAGTAATAATAAGTAATAATTAGCAGACCATCAACTGATGGATCAAGAGTCTGAGGTCACCATGCTAGTTATGAGCATGACCTCTGTCCGGTGTCATCTCAGCAACTAGGTTTACATTAATAGGACTACACACGTCAATCTTTCCACATATTGTACTGGCTTAAACAACTCCGCCGTTTGTTTTAGTTGTAAATAAAACTAAATTGGTCAAAAATTTCAACAACAAAATACGACGGTTTATGGCAGCCATTTTGGTAAGCTGTTTGGTTGGAAGAGACCAAGAGAAGTGGCACCCTCCCCACGAGGGACCAAAGGAAGAAAAAAGTGTCTCATTTTGTTGAACGATATGCTAAAACTGTAATGGTGATAACAATTCTATAATAATGAAGATGACAAGCTGCTGTAAGAAACTCCTTATAAGGACATCTCGCCCCTGCACTGACCTGGTACTCAGAGGTCGTCATGCCGCCAGTGCCGCTGGTCGTGGTGGGTGGCATCTGTCTCATGCGTTTGTTGGGGGGCTGGTTGGGGTTCGAGGCCGCACCCTGGTTGCCTCCAGCCTGCTGAAAACAGACAGGTCGCTGCACAGGTCATTAGGTACACATTCAGTAGAGGTGACTACCAGGGGAATGGAGCTTTTGTGTATTTATTACATAATGCCTGAATGCTTCCCGGTGAAGTTTATCCAATCAGTAGTGAGGGCTACCAGGGGAATGGAGCTTTTGTATAGTTGTTTTGCCATGACTTAATTCTCCCCGGAACAGTTGGCCCATTCAGTAGTGGGGGCTCCCATATGAATGGAAATGTTGTGCAATTATTGTGTCATGGCTGAATGCTTCCCAGATATGTTGACCCTGCAATGCTGAATGCTTCCTTGAAAATTGAATTGATTTTGGAATTAACATAATGGAAAAGATTTTTAGGTAGCCCTAAGAACGTATCTTGTTTAGTTATTATCAACAACATAACACATAGTTTATACACAGGAATAAGTTGCAGTGATGTCCGATATAATACTTACCTGTACTGTTAAATTCACGTTGTCGATACATCTGTATTTTAATCTATGTAATTACACGATGCAATATACATGCTTGAAAACATGCCACAGAACGAACAAACATCACAATCATTACAAGAGGAACACTGAAGTGAAATGAAGCATCGTCACGCGCCCACATTGCTAGAACAAATGCTCAAGTAAGAGATCAATGAAGCAGCAGCAACATTAAATGTACAGCAGCTGATCACACTTATTGTAAAATCATGTCATAGTATTAACCATTGACTATTATAACATCATGACCATCTAGAATGTGTTTAATTATTACAACATCATGACCACTCAAATGTGTTTAACTATTACAACATCATGACCACTCAAATGTGTTTAATGAATCACCATTGTTAAAATATAGTTTGACTGTTATCTTTTATGCATATCACCAGTGTCATTCTGACAACAGCTGACCTGCGCCTTTTACAGGTGGATGCCAAACATTCATACATGTTTAACCATTATCAACATTGTTGACAATGGCAAAGCTTGTCGGATGTATAATTTTGATTGTGGTGTAGACAAACCAGGATATATTTGTTCCATCAATTACCATCACTGTGGACTAAGTCTATTGTTGTCAGATATTCACATGGTAGACACATCATTAACACCAACAAAGTGATACATCATTAACACCAACAAAGTAGCACATCACAAGTCAAATGATACATCATTTAGTCCAGTAAAATGATACATAACTTAGACCAGTAAAATGACACCAGTTCAATTAGGTTTCCTCTGATGACACATGCTGTTTAGCAAACACATCTGGGCAATCAAGATATTAGGACAGACATAGTTGATACCATATAACATGATTCTACAATAAAACAATCAGGTTTTGTCCCATTATCATTTTACTTAATAAACAATTATTATTAAGCAAGCTTACTGAGCAATTTGCCAATAACATAAGATTAACGCAAACAATACATTCACAAGTTCACTGATAAATACAAGGCAAAGTAAGCAAAATGCCAACTACTATTACAACCACTATTAGCAGCAGTAATAATACAGCAAATAGGCAACACAAATAACAATAATAACTATTACAACAAACACCGACGCCAAATAATTGCATATTGGATTGTAGTGGATAAAACTGTGATAGCGTATGTGTGTGTATGTGTGCGCGTGCGTGTGTATACGCATGTGTGCTTGCATGTGTCATGATGATGTTCAATCTACAAATATAGTCACAATGACCTGGCGTCTACACAACTACACCGGCTGAAGCAGTGGCAAAGTAGAGTAATGAAAGAAGACGAGGGTGGCATGCTTACTTTCTGGCCACCCACCTTGCTGGCCCCCGTGTCCGCTTTGTCATCATTGTCGTCATCTGTGATGAACTCACGCTTAGGGTATGGAATGGGTGCCCCCTCGAAGATGCTGAAAGCAGAGGTCATGGGATGACCCGGGGACCATTTCAGAAATGTTCTTACGACCTCAAAAGCCTGATTTTGCTCTTTAAAATAATTTTTTACTCGTTAACATTGATCTTATATTGAAAACTGATTTGCTAGTGTGTCGTAGAAAGAGTGTCCTTTATGATATGGTCGCGGGTTTTAGCATTTTTAAAACGCTACCTAAATTTAACAACAGATTCTGTTTAATGATGGATAATCCTGGTGAGCTCATTGTCTTAATGTAACAGCCCTCTGACGGATAATCCTGATGAGATCATTGTCTTAATGTAACGGCCCTGTGATGGATAATCCTGATGAGATCATTGTCTTAATGTAACAGCCCTGTGATGGATAATCCTGGTGAGCTCATTGTCTTAATGTAACGGCCCTGTGATGGATAATCCTGGTGAGCTCATTGTCTTAATGTAACGGCCCAGTGATGGATAATCCTGATGAGATCATTGTCTTAATGTAACGGCCCTGTGATGGATAATCCTGATGAGCTCATTGTCTTAGTGTAACGGCCCTGTGATGGATAATCCTGACGAGATCATTGTCTCAATGTAACGGCCCTGTGATGGATAATCCTGATGAGCTCATTGTCTTAGTGTAACGGCCCTCTGATGAATAATCCTGATGAGCTCATTGTCTTACTGTAATGGCCCTCTGATGGATAATCCTGATGAGCTCATTTTCTTAGTGTAACGACCCTCTGATGGATAATCCCGATGAGCTCATTGTCTTACTGTAACGGCCCTCTGATGGATAATCCTGAT
Source organism: Escarpia spicata (assembly GCA_963995525.1). Taxonomy (NCBI): domain Eukaryota; kingdom Metazoa; phylum Annelida; class Polychaeta; order Sabellida; family Siboglinidae; genus Escarpia; species Escarpia spicata. The sequence continues at coordinate 4,039,002 of OZ023218.1, read as the reverse complement.
GAGCTCATTGTCTTAATGTAACGGCCCTCTGATGGATAATCCTGATGAGCTCATTTTCTTAGTGTAATGGCCCTCTGATGGATAATCCTGATGAGCTCATTGTCTTAATGTAACGGCCCTCTGAGCTGATAATCCTGGTGAGCTCATTGTCTTAATGTAACGGCCCTCTGAGCTGTAGACTTTCCACCAGTAAGTATATCTACATGTATTAAGTTAGACATAATTCTGTGAAGAAGTGTGGGTGAAAAGACAAGTTCTTATGTAGCACAGTATCCAGCGCTATCCATATGACAGCTCAAAGCACTTTATACTTGACTCCCTAGCAGACCTGTTCCATCAAACACCACCTCCACTTCTCTGTAAAAGCATTCAGCCGTGCTGTGATTACTGTATGAAGACTGCTCATACACAAGTATCCACCATGGCCTATAGTCTGGTACTCATTCATACAGTTGAGTGAGCTGGAGCAATGTAGAATGAACGAACTTGCCAAAGGTTCGAACTGGCAGCAAGAAGAGTTGAAGCCAGAATCTCTTGATTGAGAATCCAATGCTCTATGCTATAGTACAGCGCTCTATATGTTGTATAGAAGGTCACAATGGTCAACTAATGAATTAGGGCATGGGTTAGTGTTACTTGCAATGTCACATTGTGAAGTAATTAATACTAATTTATAACAATTATGACATAAATTCCTCTCCACTTGTTACTGAAAATGTTGATACAGCTCTGTACCAACATCAATGACAACTTCTTACTCTGTAAACAGTAAAATATGGCAAAACAGATCTGTGTAATTTTGTCGTGAAAATGTCAGCTACAGTTAAAAGAAAACTGTTTTCCGTAAACATTGGCTCACTCGGGATGAGGCACCGGTTCCTCGGAGAAGTACGGATCATGAAGTGCTTGCTCCGATGATATCCGCTTCATTGGATCCATAATCAACATCTTCTGCAGCTGGCAACAATCAAAGCAGACCTTCCAGTTATTACTTGACATTTCTGAAGATCCACTTAAACGTAAACTGAAAACTGTTGGTTTGAAAAACTAATTAATGGGGCCAACTCATGACACCAATATCTCATACTCAATGTAATTGGTTTCACAGTAAGAAGACTAACAACTGCTTTGCTTAGCACCATAATCACATCCATGTTTTTCGACAAAACAATCTGCATAGTTTGAAGACACTGGATTAGAATGCGTAGTTATGTTTAGAATGCATGCAGGTACTTCTGAACTTTCTAAATATTGGCTTAATGTATGAACAACATCTAGCTAGAGCATGGAGACTAGAGACACTACACAAGTATCCACGTGAACGAGAATCCAATTCACATGTAACAAAAACATAAAACATTCCCCAACTGTATCCAAAATGTCCTGATCTTGCATGGAAATAATTCAATTACGCCAATCTTCTCCCTGACATGTGCAAACTGTAGAAAGATTTCCAGCTCGTGAAATTTGCACTTTAAAAAATAATTCGTTTTACTATAAACAATGCCCTTCCTCCAGATGATGCTACAAAGTTCATACATACACGCAGGTGCATAAGATATTTGTTACGTTATGTAAATTTGAGCATTTAACACAAATTACGTCAAATGTCCTCAATTGACACCCTCGGCACAATCACAGAAAAGAAGCGTTATGTTGTGAACAATTGAGTCCGTCTAACATCCAATATCACAACAGTATGAACCCCAAAACGGGGGAAAACCCTTAACTAACGGGGAATTTTGAGACAAAAATGAGTGTCACTTTGCTTCCGAGGGGTGGTATATGAATCCCTGACAGTTTGGCGCCATCTAGGAGGAAAACAATAACACACGTGCGCATGCTCAATTATAGTTAGATTACTTCCTGCTATTTATCAATACCAGCTGCCATATGTCCAAGACGGGCGTTCTCACCAGGTGAAAGGCCTTGTTGTCAGGCTTCACCTTGTGTTTGTCCATATACTTCATCAAGTTGTAGTTCACATAACTACAACACATTGGCAATGATCAACCTAGGAAACAAAACCAAGTTCTTTACATTCAAATCTGAATGTCACTTTGTGAAGTGGAAATTTGTCCATGTAATTGTGTTTGTGTGTGTGTGTGTGTGTGTGTGTGTGTGTGTGTGTGTGTGTGTGTGTGTGTGTGTGTGTGTGTGTGTTTGTGTGTGTTTTGTATAGGTCTGTGTGTGTTAATGTGGACGCATGCATGCATGTGTGTGTATATCTGTGTGTGTGTGTGCAACACGCATGCATGCGTGCGTGCATGTCGATGTAAGTAAACATGTACACAAAATTACCACAATTTATTACAATTCTAAAAACACCAACTACAAGGAGATTTATGCACACAATGGAATAAATAATTTGACAACCAATAATAGACACACATGCTGCTGATTGAAGACAACTAGATACACGAAACCATCCATAGTAATGTGTCAAACAATACACATTAAACACTTCATCTCAAAGGTAAAACCAAACTAATTTCAACTTGCATTTTTTCCACACGGCTTTGGTTATAGGAACAAGTGTGAATGACACAACTACTCTAAAATAATCTCTTAATGACTGACTGGTTTCAGTGATGTATAACCTGTACTCACTTAGTTTTCTTGAAATCTTTCATCAGTGTGGGATACTCAGGCATCTTCCTGATATCCTCCCAGTCTTTCTCTGCACAGATCACGACACAAACATTGGACTTTGGAGTCTTTGGCTCATTTAATCACCTCTCAATTTGATATTGTGTTTTGCTGCCAATTTCTTCATTTGAAAGGTTTCAGAGCAAAATATAAATTACAAATTTTTCATCACAAAAAACAATTTCTGTGCTTCGTCCTCAAGCAGAAATGAAATTATTGGAATATTTAAAATACAGAATCATAGTGAGTCATAGCAAGGGATGACATTTTTGTAGGTTCAATTATAAAATTCCGGCCATTCAAAAATGTCACCTGAATTGGTGTTTCTGCCTTGAAACCCTTTATATATTCCTCGTTGTCTTTGCTCTAAAATCATCCCTCTGCCTGTTACTTTGATCTATCCTGATATACTGCAAGAATTGTAGCTATATCATTCATTGTCACTGTCTGATTAGTTGATGAGATGCATCTCTGCAATATAAAAACTTACAATGACTTTTATGAATGTATAACATGTTACCAAACTAAATAAAATCTAAAAAATTAAGTCGGCCAACTTGGTCAATAACAACCATGTTGTATCGTGCATTCACGTGGTGCCCTGAAGTTCTGAAGACACACATCAGACATGCTATGATGCCTGAATGTACTGGTCTCAAATTTTAGTTAAAAATCATTCAAATAGATGATTTTAAAAACCCGACTGATGTCTAAAGATGAATTGTGCAACAGATAAAACACAAGGCAAACTAAAAGAGGGTGGAGCTTCTAGCATGAAATTAAGAACTGATGTCTGAAACTTACGCAAATTCGAAAGTGGTGCTGCGGTCAGAAGATCGGCGTACTGTGTACCCGATGCTAACAACATTCGGAAGTGTATCGAACACCGAAAGCGACATGACTGTACGTCTGTTTTAGGAGCGATCACTGGGAAACCATTTGCATGCAGGAATAACAGATAATGTAAGCTTTCAAACGATATCTATTTTTGATAATATTCACAAATCAACGTTCATTGCAGAAATAAAATGCAGACCAAACCTTGTGGGAAGCCCATCACTGTGAAGATCCTATCAAGTTGTTCGTGATGATACGGGTTACTTGTCTTGATATCTTCTTGTCGACAGTGGAATATCGGCTCTGATGTCAACAGCTCCGCAAATATACAACCAATTGCCCAAATGTCTACAACGGAAAGTCATATTGTCACTACTACTGCCCAAATTAGCCCATCTGTTGTGAAGCAATCACTGGATGTGGCAGTGTTCACTGTTAATGTGTGTAAATGTGCTTTGACAATAAAATACCCATAAACATCAGTACTATCAAAAAAATATTTTAGAAAATTAATAGATATAAACTGACGTGTAATTTTGTAATGAAACAAGGTCAAAACCCAACCGCGGGGGTGTACTGTGTAGGCATACTTTTTTCTGGAACTAAATTAATGATCCAAAATACTAATCGACATGAAAGGACAACACCTCATGAGAATTTATGTAAACACAATCAATACATTGATGTCAAGTGGATTACTTTACCAGGTCGGCAGGTCTCTCATTAAAATATTTGCTTTGTTTTTGTCATAAAGAAAAAGTTTGGGGCCAGAATTCCAAAAAAATATACGACTATGTCCAAACGCTCCATGTGTTTAGTAGCTATCTTTTGACGGGTCTTTTGTTGGGCTACAGGTCATGTGATAAATAAGTCTACAAGTTGTGCTAATACATCAATAAAAAATATAATTTTTTAATGCATCAATGTAAGATGATCACAAAACCAATTTTATCTGGTATCGAACATCAATGTCACAAGACCATCCCAAAATAAAAATGTATATCTGTATTTCAGGAGTTATATCATAACTGATACAAAATTACTTGTGCCCTGTAAGTTTCCACTCACCTATAGCCTTAGTGTAATGTCTTGCTCCAAGAAGAAGTTCAGGCGCCCTGTACCAGAAGGTCACCACAACTGGGTCAAGGTCAGCCAGGGGTTTCAGCGGGGAGTTAAATAACCTTGCAAAGCCCATGTCAGCTGCAGATGGAAAATAAATACTTAATAATCATACTTCAGTGATCAGTTCACATTTGTAGTCTAAATTTATAATTATTATAAACCCTTTCATGAATTTCAAACCTTCTCAGAATGTTTACTGGTCATCAAAATAATCAATTTCACCTTTTTTATGACAGACTGTAACATCATGATACTTTGAAATATTTATTGCAACAACAAAACTAAAAGTTTTTACTGTAAAAACTGTTAAAATGTTAATAGTTCTTGATGCATAAGAACTTAATATTAACATGGAAACATGAGTATATATTTATTGATGCTACATATTTTATATATTTTTTGTGTAGTTCCAATTTGTCAATGTCATCTATTTAATGTGTTTAATATATCTTTACTTCATCATACAATATACTCTTTTATGTACACTGTAATTATTTTGTTTAACAGTTTTACATAAATTAACATGTATCTATATTTATGTTTTTAATTAAGCGTATATGTATGGCTATTTATTTGGAAAAAAATGCCAGCCTGTACGGTCTTAATCGGGTGTGTACGCTTATTTAATGTTGGCAGTTCCACCCTATATGTTTTTTATTTGGGTCAACGTTATTTACTGTTGTTGGTTCCACCTTATACGGTTTTTATTAGGCACTACATCTATTTATTTGCATCATCGATACAATGTTCTGAGAAATATGTATATATATATAAATTATTCTTGCCGGCGAATCGACGAAGCTGAACGCGCAGTGCTCTTCATTCTTACAGTGACGCTGTTTACGCCAGTCACCACGCCAATCATGGCAGATAACGATCTTTTCATTAACAAATTGAAAAACTACACGTATGCACAAAAGGAGTACTTAGGGAACCTGTGTGTAAAATATAGAGGTTTGTTATGTTTTATTGGGATCATGCTGTGGTCAGGACGTTAGTATTATGGCTAGTAAATTGTGAATCTCGCAGTCTAGGGCTGGGCGATAAAGCATTATTAACTATGATCTGCGGGAAAAAAAGTTTTGTTTCGATGTTTGATTTAACATACAGTATTATTGTTTGTTTGATGTAGGCAACTCCTGTTTGCATATAATTGTGTTGTTGCATTTTCAAAAAGATATCAATTAAAATTAAATATACAACTTAATTCCACATTATTACTGGCTTACACTATTATTCCAAGGTGTATTTTTATTATAATTCCAAGATATTTCCACCCTATACTCTTATTATGCCCTGTACTCTTGTAAATTCGATAAATTTCCACCCTATACTATTATTCTGCCCTATACTTTTATTATAATTTCAAGAAATTTCTGCCCTATACTATGTTATTCCAACCTATATTCTTATTAAAATTCCGAGGCATGTCCCCCCTATACTGTTATTCTGATCTGTACACTTATTTGGAATGCAACAGTAGGAAGATAAAATGAATACTTTATAAGGTTACCATGATTAAAGAATGTTTGTTTGTTTGATTGTTTAGTTATCACACAACTGAATTTTTGTCATCAGAAAAGTCACACAAAAATATACTCATGGATGCTACATGTAGAAATCTGGTAATTATATTAATAACCCTGCTCAGGACTCACCTATTTTCGCCCTTCCTCTCTCAGGACCTTCCCCCATTACCAGGATATTTGCCGGCTTCTGTTGATGACAAAACTCTTGGTCAGTATTTCACACACATACAAAGACGCATTGTCCAACTATGCCAAGTCTCACAACTTCTCGAAAGTTCTCATGATAATTTTTTTTTAAATCTCACTAACCCACTATTTAATCTAAAATGCTTCCATCGTCACCTCACCTAAATAATTGGATAATGTAATTTTAGCAATATTCATGGTATTTCTTGTAATGTGATAAAATAGTAATTGATTTTTCACATTAAAAAGTTTTATAATTATATACAATAAGAACATAATTATGTGTAAATTGCTTGACTTTTTTGTTAATAATAAACATTCAATGACTATGGTAAAAATGATAGGATTTGATCATTTCTAACTTCATCAAATATGACTCCTACGTGTGAAAAACATTAAGTTACAAATTGTAAATGATTTTACAGCATCAGAATAAAATACATTGTTTGACAGTGTCAAAACTCAAGAGTGGATAAAGTTATCTTGATCAGTTATATACCCAGGTACATTAAATTATAATGATCACAGCTCAATCGATTGCAATACTGTACAGATGTGCTTGCATGGAAATTAATAAAAACAAGCCACATATTAGAAAATGTTCACTACAATGATAAATAACAACTATATTTGTATTTTAATGTCTGTACCAGATCTCTGTGTAGCACCCAGTTGGAATGTACAAAGTGGACTTACAAGATCTCTGTGTAGCAATCAGTTGGAATGTAGATAGCGGACTTACAAGATATCTGTGTAGCACCCAGTTGGAATGTAGATGGTGGACTTACAAGATCTCTGTGTAGCACCCAGTTGGAATGTAGATAGCAGACTTACAAGATATCTGTGTAGCACCCAGTTGGAATGTAGATGGTGGACTTACAAGATCTCTGTGTAGCACCCAGTTGGAATGTAGATAGCAGACTTACAAGATATGTGTAGCACCCAGTTGGAATGTAGATAGTGGACTTACAAGATCAATGTGTAGCACCCAGTTGGAATGTAGATAGTGGACTTACAAGATCTATGTGTAGCACCCAGTTGGAATGTAGATAGTGGACGTACAAGATCTATGTGTAGCACCCAGTTGGAATGTAGATAGTGGACTTACCAGATCTCTGTGTAGCACCCAGTTGGAATGTAGATAGTGGACTTACAAGATCTATGTGTAGCAATCAGTTGGAATGTAGATAGCGGACTTACAAGATCTATGTGTAGCACCCAGTTGGAATGTAGATAGTGGACTTACAAGATCTATGTGTAGCACCCAGTTGGAATGTAGATAGTGGACTTACAAGATCTATGTGTAGCACCCAGTTGGAATGTAGATAGTGCACTTACAAGATCTATGTGTAGCACCCAGTTGGAATGTAGATAGTGGACTTACAAGATCTATGTGTAGCACCCAGTTGGAATGTAGATAGTGGACTTACCAGATCTCTGTGTAGCACCCAGTTGGAATGTAGATAGTGCACTTACAAGATCTATGTGTAGCACCCAGTTGGAATGTAGATAGTGGACTTACAAGATCTATGTGTAGCACCCAGTTGGAATGTAGATAGTGCACTTACAAGATCTATGTGTAGCACCCAGTTGGAATGTAGATAGTGGACTTACCAGATCTCTGTGTAGCACCCAGTTGGAATGTAGATAGTGGATGCCATCGAGGATCTGATAGAGGAGAGACTTGACCATGTTCTTAGGTACGTTTACCACCTTCTTGTTGGCCTTTGCTGATCGGTGGAATTTGATTATATGCTGCAAGTAAAATCATGAGACTACAGTGGCAGCAGCGCAAAACTCAAAATCACACAAGGCCGTATGTTCGCAAATTGATTACTGTGTAGGTAATACAAAGAGTGATAACTAGAGTTGTGTATCGTATGGCTTTACACAGCATATGGTATGTACCATATATTTCATACGGTACAGTACACATTTTTGTATACACAAAATGTAAGTAAGGTGCCATAGTACGTGCTTCCTGTTTGTTGTCTGGTTATCTGTTAGACACAACATGCATTATTCATGGCTTGTCTTGGATTTTGGTTAAATTTGGTGACAATTACGTTGAATTTTCAAGCATTATTAGTTGACAATGCATACATACCATATGGAATACCGGTTTGACTGACTAAAATGTTTTTTAAATTCAAAACCATATAAAAAAAAAAAACTGGTTCACTGGTATATATTGGTATATGGTAGTCAACACTCAACACTAGTGATAACATCATATAAGTCAGCAGTAAAGACTCAGCATTGCCAGCACTCACCCAGAGATCATGTGCTGCAAACTCAAAGAGAAGCCAGACTTTTCTATCAGCGTGTGACAGAAATACTTTGTGTAGACAGATGACGTTGGGATGTTTCAGTTCTCTCAGCAACTGGAGGAAGAACTAATACTTCCGAAAACTTTGGCATATCAATACTACACAAATACTTTATACTGAAACACAAGATTTAACAAGATTGCCACCCAGAGTATTAACTCTAGGTGGCAGGTGGAAGGAAGCCCTTTTGACACAAAAGTCACCTACTTTTCATTGGACTGCTGTGTGTAGCTGGTAACATGGGATGGTCTTATAAGTTCGCAAAATACACACAAAGTGATACATGGTGTGGCATTTGTGATTGTTTTAATCCTAAATGGCTACCAAAACTGCAGACAATAGCCGCCGTTTGTGACATTGTGTGTGCGCTCATGTGTGACAGATTGGAGCCAGGAAGGGAGAACTGTGTCTGAGATATGTATGTGTGCTACTGTTACTGTCCATCTACTTTAGTCTGGCTTTGGCTGGAAAATGTGGGTTTGACTAAAACTAGTAAAAGGCGCATGACCACGCACAACCACGAAGTTAACGAACGACCACGCACGACCATGTAATATAATATGTTGGTAGATAGTTTGGCCGTTGATGATATATATATGGTTTGTGTACGCATTATTAAAAATTTTTAGTCTGTATTTCACCCAGGAGTTACACAATTTCGGCATTTTATCTTACTTCCGGACGAGTATTTAGTCTTTGCACAGTAGCGCCATCTGGCGAATGGAACCGTACAGTTACCACAAGCGATGATTAAAGTTGCGAATTTTGTTACTCCAATGTGAAGAACATATCTGAAATTTGGCGAGCTGCACACAAATACCTCCTACGTGCCACCAACAGCCTGCTTGATCATGCATGGTCATGCGTGGTCGTGCACCTTTTAGTCATACCGGACAATGTTGCCAAACAGATTCAACTGATGTAATGCAACCACTACTTGACAACACCATGTAATGCTAGACAATGTAATAATCCATTTATAAGAACCTTCAGTACTATTGGTAGACTTATGCTTACAGCTATTTCCCGGCATGCTGACATAGAGATGCCAGTTCCCTCGATCTGCTTCAGGGCATACTCATAACCTTCTGGACTGAAACACAGACGTGGTCGTGGAGCACAATGTCAATGAGATATGGAGCACAATGAGACGCGGAGCACAGTGAGACGCAGTGCACAATAAGACCTGGAGTGCGACAATGCTTCAGAGTAGGATTATGCACTTGTAGCTGTACGGAAGACATACACAGACTGACACAGTGACACTGACAGTCAGAGACAGAGGCAAACATTCGAAATCAATCTCAGAATGACAGATACATTTATCTACCTGTTTTCTTTCTTCTTAGGATTAGCCTTGTAAACATGACCGTATGTCCCTCTTCCAACTTTGCAGCCTTCATAATCGAATAAATCTTCAACCTTTTGTCGTTCGTTGGTCAATCTAACCTTAAATTCGTAATCCATCACTCAGTTTGGCGCTTGGTTTTCTTGCAAACAGCCTCTCTGAATGGAAATGGGGCTGAATGTTGATGTGATGTTTTTACGACTTTCCTTGTGCCAAATTTAGCTATATTTGTCATATTTATTCATTAGCCGAGAAGCGAATGTGTTCATTTACTTAACGGTTGCATACTCAATATAATAATACCCTCTGTAATGCGATAGTTAATAATTTTGCGACATATTTTTTGCAAAAGAGGTGCTGCCGCCTGCCGCATTATTTCAGGCTCAACCTATCAATCACTAGATGGCGCTGGCGATGACATCCCATCGTCTGCTTGAGTATCTGGTAATCGTGCGAGTTTTACACTACAGTCCTCGGTTGGCATTTGTTTCATTGTTAAGTGCATCAGCTGAGATGACTGCACACGTCCAAAATAAGGTTACATGCAAGCAGGATATGACGGAGGAAGGTTTTTTCGAAGGCACCGAAAAATTGCTGGAGGTGTGGTTTTCGTCGAGTTCGTCCGATGGGAAAAGTGAGGAAGCCAGCGATGCCGTAGGCGAAGGGAAAATCACTGGTCCAGACTTGCGTAGAATTGATCGGTAAGGCCAGTGTATTGGGGGTGACAGGATGTGGGAGGTGAAGACAATTATATGCCGCTATCATGGGAGCCATCCTACTGATGTAACATATTTATATGATTATCACGTGATCAACTATATATGCATATATATATATTATTAGGGTGATCGGACCAAAATTTTGTTTCGTAAAAAAAATGTTTCCCCATTTTCCCTGATAGTAGTCAGTATAAGAAGTACAATGGTAGTTGTTTCATGTATCTAAGTGAAATATAAAAAAAACTACAGCTTGGTAAAGTTTCAAATTTCATGACATTTTCTGACTTTCACACATATATATCTAATTTTGCATGTAAATCACAAGAATTTTTGTATACTTATTTTCTCCTGATAATAGTCACATAGTGGTCACTATAAGAAGTACAATGCTATTCATTTCATGTAGCTAAGTACAACATTAAGGAAACTACAGTTTTGCAAAATTCAAAATTTAATGAATTTTTCCAAACGTTTCCTAACGGATCTGATTTTGTACATAAATCACAAGAAAATTACTTTTTATCAGCCTTAGTCTTTTGCCATGTATAAAGAAGGCCAATAAAAAATTACATGTAACAATAAATACATACATAAAAAGTAAATACACACACACACCATGCATTGCAATATCATTAAATCATAATTACTATGAATGACAAACCAATTAACTTGTAATATACTGTGGTTAAACCTATTGTTATCATCGACAATAGGGCCTACTAGCTATTATACTTATTTGTCTATAATTATATACAATTGATAGATACAATAAGTCATAATGTTTATTTAATGTATATTATTTTATGTATACTATATAGTGACAAATACAAAGATATAATTTGATTTTGTAATTTAAAAAAGAAAACTGGTATATATACATATTAAATACAAAAATAGTAGGCCCTATATCAACAATTTATAATAATAATTTTTGTATAAACAAATAATAATAATACAGTAAATGAATTAAAACATAAATTATCATAAATTGTAATAATGTAACCAACACACAATATTATGTATATGCTAAATAGCTCAAAAATTGTATAATCAGGGTAAAATAATACCAAGAATGCTAATAAATAAACTATTATATTACTATAAACATCAATCAGTTACATTAAACATGGCAGCAATAAATTACTCAGGTGCAGGCATAGGTACTTGGTAGTATTAATCAAAGTCACCCGCTGTCGATCACATCACTATCTGAGTCACAAGTGCATTGTATACCACGATGCACCGTGTGCACCGCGCATACAGGGAAGAAGGTACAATGGTGATGTCTTTTGAGACAGGGGTTCCATAAACGGACGCTATGCATGTTTGTGCTATCAATTGGTAAGCCATCACTGTAATCATGTTATCGTTGACACAATTCCCTTCTGCACATGCTTTCCGTTGAAACTGAATAACTAACTACTCACAAAACATTTTCAAACATAGGCCCTTTTTTAAAATCCATAATTACTATGACTTTTTATCGACGGATTACAATGATATTTTCAGATTTATTTTCCTTTGAATTTCCTCTTTCTTCATCACATTTCAATATGGATGTACTCATTAACATAATCTCGCAAATCAGTTTAATAGGTGGGACCTGTCAACGAGATCCAAGAGCTGAGAGTAAAAATGAAGGTATGAATGCAGAGCATACTGTATTTTATGCAATGGCCAGGACGGGCCTAGTGCGGGTATTGAGGTAACTGGCTGAGGCGATAATTACTTCCAGCTGTTTGGCTTAATAAAACCGCTCAGCGCCTTCAGCCAATCTCGACATGTCAGGATTAGGCCCCTGCCTACGATTTGGATTAGTGGTTAAGCCGCCACTTCCGCGTTAGGTATCTGTGTGTCATGTCGACGATGATGTCATGTATATCCTGATACTTCTAAATCCTGATTGGTAACTGTTTGTATACCCTATAGATCAATTAGATTTAAACGCAGATACAGTTATACTTCATTGACATCTACCAAGTATCGCTCGTTTAATATTTGCCTTCGTGGTTTTCCTTTGTCTTGAAGTCTTGTGATGATCAGAAATGGCGCCGGCCATAAACATGTCGGCTGTTATTTCTGATCTAGAAATACTTATTATCGGACATTCTCATGCATATTGGTTGGGCGAGTTTGTCGAGTCCGCTAGTTCCCCTGGGTTAATTGCGAACTTCGAAAAGCAGGTCGGGCCGTAGAAGCAAGCGGCCGGACCGTATCTATCTTTTCGGCAACCAAATGTTATGCCTATGCCATGGCGCAGATTTCGGTGATACAACCTGAAATTGTAATTGTTTTGCTTGATGGCAACGATTTAGACAGAACATGTTCTCCTACTCCACAGTCTGTTGGATCATGGCTTTGTGTCTTTGCTGACGAATTGTTGGCAAGAGGAGTTAAGCAAGAATGTCTGTACCAAATCGATCGCTGGCGAAGGTGGCGCCATTTTGATTTAGAAAATGGGTCTGCTAATTCAAGTGGCAACAGTAATTTAATGTCTATTGGTGGTGGAATGTTTGTATTGTTTGCTTAGGTTTATATTCATAGAGGTTTTATACCTCTATACAGTGACAAATAATGTATGTCTGTATATTGTCATCACGTTGTAGGAATGTGTGCCTGAGAAACTTTGATGGAGCTGTACAAGGGTTCAGTTTCCCATCTGGTTTGCATGTTAGACATTACATTCCTACTATCTTTATGCCCAAAAGTGGCTGCATTAGAAGCAATCCACTTTTCAATAAAAAACGTCATCCTTTGGCCAATTTCAATTCTCATACTACATTGGGCTTGTGTTGGTTATTGCATAAACATCATTACCGCTCATAAACACTGCCAAAAAATATTTTTTCAGTGCAGGTACACACATTGACATTATTACAAAATTCACAGACGAACAGGTAGAATGCATGATAATACACTACAGCCACTAAACTGGGACCCCTGTCTCCCATGTTGTCAGAAGGGGAGGTAAATCGGTCTGACCTCCGTACATATATGTGTATACATAATATATATATATAAAATAGTCATAAATTAGTTTAAAAAAATGCAAAGTCATGTCTAGTTTAACAGTGACAGATGTAACAGTTAGAAATATGACAGCATGATTCATAATTCTTGATAAAGTAATTTTTTGTATAAGTGGAAACACCATATAAGCTGTGTGTAGAAATGTTATCAAGGATGATATTTGGAGGATTGTTAACAGTTTGTATAATCAATGTTGTGTCTGGTGTACTTTTTTGCATATTGATGATTAACTCTGGGAATAAATAAGTTGTTTTTACCACGTGTGTTGTATTGGTGAATTCCAAAGTTGTATGTGTTTGGAATACAACTGAAGTATTCTGGTATAAGCTTGTTTATAAATTTGTAATACAATTTGACCTGTTGGAGTCTATAGATGTCATCCAACTTAAGAAATTTATATTCTTTGAAGATGGGATGTGTGTGAGAATTGTATTTACTTGAAGTAACTATTCGCACTGCTTTCTTTTGAAGTTTAAAAATGTGATGGGCTTGATGACCCCCACACCAATATGCCATAATTAATCTTGGGAAGAATGAGCGAATTATACATTATAGATAATATATTCTTAGGTAATACATGTTTAAGTTTATTTAAAATTTCAATTATTTTATTTACTGTTTTGTTGATATGGCTGTCCCAATTTAAGTGTTGGTTTATGGTGATACCTAAAAAATAAAAATTATGTACACATTCAATATTTGTTCCATCTATTTCTATTTTTAGGAAGTTCAATTTCCTTTTGGGGCATGTGAAATACCATGAATTTAGTATTTTTAATGTTAAGAGAAAGTTTGTTTGCCTTTAGCCACCTGCATATATTTTCTAATTCTTTATTTAAGTTTTGATTTTGGACTTGGCCATCCGGAGATTGGAATTTATTCAATGTACTAAAAAGACTGGTGTCGTCTGCATACATTATGAATTTTAAATGATCACTAGAAAATATTATGTCATTAATATATATAACAAATAGTAGGGGTCATAAAATAGACCCTTGTGGGACACAAACATATATTGAGTAGCAGTTGTGCTTAGTTCACTAGAGCACTTTAGTATAGTGAGTGATTATAGGGTAACTTAGCCTTCGATAAGTTGTAAACAAAATTTAACAAACCTGATTATATATGTGGTAAAATATATAGGAGATAAAGTAACAACCATCAAACTACTTACCGGTACATAAGATAATATCTGTGTAAGCCAGTACTTGCTAGATATTTTGATTAGGTAGCATTGTTGTTAAAATTAAGCAAGGGCGATAGTCGGGCGAACTCCAGATTGTTTATGTGATAGTGTCCTACATATTCGCTAGGGCGCGGCATGACCTAAGTAAATAAAGCAGCCTAACATAATGTTATTGATTGTATTTAAACTAGGTCACTACCAGTAATGTTAGCGTTCGTGATAGGATAGATAGTCAGCTGTGTAATTAAAATCTGTAGCATAAAGTGTGCTGTAGTACACAGGAAACAGTCTTTATTAAAACTAAGTTAGTTAAGTTATTAAATAAATAAATTCTGATAGTGATATGGCGCCTTGCATTTGCAAGCAGCAAGTCAGTTAAGGCAAAGCGACACTTGGTGTGCAATCACTGCCACAGCTGGGTAGATTTTGCGTTTTCCGGCTGTGGGAAGTCATGGGTAGAAACCATGGAGGAGGGATTCACCTTTCAGTGCATGGGGTGTTGGAAGGTGGAGTGACTGCAGAAGGAGATAGTTAGGTTGACAGATATTGTGAAGGGGATGGAGATGGGAATTAGCAAGGAGACGGGTGGAATGGAGAGAGACGACAGGGAGAGAGGTGCGAATACTGCAAGACTGAAGGAGAATAGCAGTGGCAAAAAGACTGAGGAAAGGAGATTGAAAGGAGGGAAGGTGATTGGAGGGGAAGAAATTGGAAAATCTACGACAGAAAACGTGACAAGCGTGAATTTGACAGGGGAGAAAGTGACCGTAGAGAAGGAGGGAGGGAAGATGGGACGGGAGAGGAGAGAAGAAAATGAGATGGGAGGAAAGATGAAGGGATGAAAGGAAGTGAGAGCAAGTGTGACAGAAGAGAAGTCGATAAAAGGGATGATGACAGGAGGAAAGGTGACAAGAAAAAAAGCGACAGGAAAGAACGGATCGGAAGAGAATGTGACAGGAGAGAAAACGGCAGGGGGGAAATACAACAACCAGACAGATGCAAACCGGAGAAGGAGCTACTCTGAGGCAATGGTTGAGGGGGCAGTGAAGAAAGAGAGGGTGTTTATGAGCGACTCCATTATGAGAAAGACGGACAAGACACTAAGCTAGGGGAAGGACGTCGTTGTCTGTCTACCGGGGGCTAGGATAGAACATGTGACTGAAAGGGTAGAGAAGGTATTGGGGCATGGCAAGAGAGGGTCGATCTATACTAGTACACGTAGGAACAAATAAAGCAGACAGGGAGGGAACAACTGGGATAGTACAGAAGTATAGATAGTTAGTGAGGAAGCTAAAGAAGACAACAGTTGAACAGATTATTCTGTCAGGAATTTTGCCAGTAATGGGAGGAAGGGGGGCAATGTATAGAAACTGCAAGAGGATGGCGATCAACACACTAGTGAGCAGATGTGTGAAGAAGAGGGGGTTGGATTCACAGATTTATGGGGATACTTTGTTGGGAGAGAAGATATGTACATGAGAGATGGCCTCCATCTTAGTGGAAAGGGGGTAGCAGTTTTCTCAGAGAACCTGCTGCGATCTGTTGACAGGTTGCATCTATTTAAACTAGATTCGCAGGGGGGACTCACAGAGAAGTCTGAAACTGGAGGCATAGATGAAGACAGCACAAATAAATCAGCAAAGAACAGTCTGGAAAACTCTTTTGAAGCTGGATATAAATGTGTTTGTTTAAATGCAAGGAGTATAGTAAACAAAAGAAATGAACTAAACATTATGGTAGAAGATATATATCCTCACATAATAGGTATAACCGAATCCTGGATCACCACCGATATATCAGATGCCGAATTGGGACTGACAGGATATGTAATGTTTAGGAAAGATAGAATAGGAAGAAAGGGAGGTGGAGTTATTTTAAATATTAAAGAATCTATCCAGGCTTATGAAATAAAATTAGAAAGAGAAGCAGATTGCGAAGAGGCTGTTTGGTGTAACATAGTTACAGGAAACTCAACGTTAACAGTTGGGTTAGTTTATCGAAGTCCAAACATAAGCATATAAGAGAATGAAAAAATACAAAACGCTATAAGGGAAGTAAGCAAATAGGACTACCTCGGTACACACATTGAACATAAGTGGTTCTCAAGCTACCTCACTGGTAGATCACAGTCAGTTTAACCCTAACCCTAACCCTACCTCACTGGTAGATCACAGTCAGTTTCGGTGCATGGCCATCTGTCTGATCCTTTGCCTATGAGTATCAGTATTGGGGTGCCCCAAGGGTCAATATTGGGCCCCCTGCTGTTTCTGCTATACCTAAATGATCTGCCTACAGTCACCAAATCCTGCAATATAAACATGTTTGCAGACGACACCGAAATTGATTCAGCTGCAAAACCAAGGTGTTTGGCTCAATTAGAATTCAATATCAACAATGATTTATGCAAAGTCAAACAGTATTTTGATATTAACAAACTTAGTATTAATGTACAGAAATGTCAATTTATGCTAATTGGCACTCATCAGTCCATTGCCAAGATGGCTGATGTTAGAATTCATATCAACAATGAACCACTTAAACATGGATCAGTAGCCAAGTACCTTGGTATGTATATTGACTCAAACCTCAACTGGGACGACCACATTAACAGTATAATTCCTAAAATTTCATCCAAAATAGGAAACCTAAGATCTCTTCATAAAATAGTATCAATTGACATTCTCAGGCAATTATATAACGCAATAGTTCAACCACACTTTGATTATGGAGATGTAATCTATGATTCACTCTCAGCATCAACCAAAACTAGATTACAGAAACTACAGACCAGAGCTGCTAGACTGATATATGGGTCTAGTCCTAGACAAAATAGAAACACTATGTTTAAAACACTAGGCTGGTTATCACTACAGCAAAGAAGGGATTTTAATAAATGTGTTCTTATGTACAAGTGTGTAAATGGTCTAGCACCACAATATTTGTGTGATATGTTTACATCAAATAGTCATTCTTACAATACCAGAAATGCCTCTCAGCTGAAACCACCCAAAGCCAGAACTGCCTACTATCAACGCAGTTTCAATGTGTCCGGTTTGAAATTATGGAATAAACTACCAACTGAAATTAAAAACAGCCATTCTGTTCCAACCTTCAAAAAGACCCAACACAAATATCTGAGTGCTACACCACCATTTTAAATGTACTTTGTTATTATCTGTTTCTTGTATGTTATGACTACTTTATCTACATTATCTTTTTATTTCATGCATTCTATCTATTATTATTATTTATTAATTTATTGTAATCTCTTTTAACTTGTATCCTTTGTACATATATCAACACATTTTGTATGTTTGATGTAAATGGTGTATGAATGGCTCGGCCATCGAAAATAGTGAAAACTAAGTATGTCACCGAGTGGAAAGAAAATTGTCAGTCAGTCAGTCCATCGGTGAAGACTGATGAGAACTGCATATTAAGAGTGTCAGCTTTAGTCTGGCTATCGCTGTGGACGATGCCATTCTTCGTGAGTGGGGCTACTCTGCTGTTGTCCTTCTTTTTGTTTTTGATGAAGGATAAAAATTTCTTTAGATTTCCCTCATTTTTACTGTTTTTGCTTATCATGGAATTGATATATCCATAATATGCCTTTCGGCACTCTTATTGGGCAAGCTTTTTTATTTCTCAATATTTTGCCATGTGGGCACACTTGGTACGCTGGGTCTTCTTGGAGTATTTCCTTTTTCTTTTGTGAAGGTTGGTTGTAACGTTGGGAAGACAGTCTTGTAGGGACATGATTGGATAATATGTTTTGGCACTTGGCAGTTAGCAACGCCCACAGCGTTTCCACAGGTGTGTCTGGATTGTGTTGGGTTTGTATTTCATCAGCAAATGTTGCTAGCTCTTCTTGAATCTGCTCAGTGTCTGCTTTCTTCCAGACGTGGATCTTCCTCTGGATAGGTCTTTGTCTTTTGGTAATATATCCAAATTTACACAAACGGCTACATCGTGATCGCTGACCCCTGGTATGGGTTCGCATCTGTTGACGAGGGATGGCCGGTTCGTGAGGAAGACATCTAGGATGTTGTCAAGTCTTGTTGGGAAAGTGACTATTTGAGATAGGCCCAACATGGAAAATGTGTCGAGGAAGAGTTTGTTTATCTGTTTGATGTACTGGTGTTTCGATACTGTGTTTGTTTTCCATTCGATATCCTGGAGGTTTGTGTGTCCTGCAATCCATATGGGACTGTTTGGGAATTTCCTGGATATGGCGTCACACATAGAGGTTGAGTAGTCAGTGTTGTTATCTGTGGGTCTGTAAATTCCAACTACTATGAGAGGAGTGTGTGTGATCTGGATTTTCACAGCAACCATTTCACATGGTGTCATTATCGGTACTGTTCAGCAACAATCCAGTCTTGACGGCAGTCATGACGCCACCGTAGCTATCCGCTCGGTCTCTCCTGAAAGGAGGGTCATATACAGGGAAATTCTAGTCTCTCTGACTATAAGAAAGAGCATACGTGAAGGCAGTGCAAGATAAGATGGATTTCAAGATTAAGTCGTAGCGATCTAGGGCGACTCTAGAGCATGTAACTCAGCATCAATAAAAGGCGTGGTTAGTACGAGGGGTGGGTATATGGCAGATATTTCGCGATTGTGAGATATATTGGTATGTGTTGATGCCCGATTGCAGACATCTACTAGGCTTAGTAGCATTAAACATGATGAGGTTGGTGAGCTAAGAGTGTTTGTTTACATCCGGGTTGACCGTGACCGAGAAGGTGCAAAATAAATGTTTACTTAGCTGATTTAATCATTTGGTTTTCAAATTTCTCCCATCCGGTTCATTATGTCGTATATCATCTACGTGTTGATTTATGGTTAAGAAGACTGCCTGTAAGTTTGTCAAAGTAACAAATTCTGCCGGAGACCCAAGCAACAACACCACCGCTTGCGCCACCTAGCGACCACCACTGTCTGTTCAAACATCTATTCATCGAATTCTACCTGCGTTTCCATCAGGTGATTACCCTGGTGGGTCAACCCAATGAAACATGGATTTGTACTTTGTCCGTGTTGCTGTCTCGTTGTTGCTATTATAAGAATCCAGAACTCTGGCCTGCACTTAACTTGTGGGCTGTTGAGGTTAAACACATGAACACATTCCAGTGACCATGTACCCCTACAAACTCCTGCTTTAGCCCAAGACTAGACTGCTTGGAGTATAATTACTTGAGACTAGAGAAGACCTTGATTCCTGGAATTCTGTGAGTGTTTGCAGAGACACCGTCTAGCACAAAGTCACATCAATACTTTCCTTCATTCTGGGATGTGTTCACTGGTGCATTGGAGTATTCAAGTTGTGTAGGCAAACCAGCAGTTCTTAACCTTTCGTGGCTTTGACTCAAATTCATGTCAGGGAACTTGTTCGGCGACCCGTTATACATTCAAACAGTTAATTTGTGACAATAAAATATCAACTGTCTCCACTCCCCTCTATCTTTCGCTGTCTTTCTCCACTCCTCTCCCAATACTTCCAAGTCTCTTTACACAGTCCTCCCATCACAGTCGAGGTCTTCCTTGCCCCCTCTTCCCTCCGTCTATCTGTCTGTATATCTGTGTAATATATTAATATGCAAACTTTGGAGGCAGTGGCAGTATCTCCTCCCAAGTGCCAGTATCTACCCGGCTCTTTCTCTGTTCCTTCACTTCCTTAAACCAACTGCCTCAGAATCAAACAATTGGCGATGTATTGGAGAAAAGAACATTTCAAAGGTAGTTCTGATTATGTACTTATTTATAATATTTTTGCAACACACATGCAGCAGAAATGACTTGGTCAGTGGAAACAAGTTTAAGAACAAAAAATATGTAGTGTTGATGACTTCTGCTCTTGATTTGTTGTTCCGTGAAAGACCGTGATTGGGTGTAAGCTAGTTGGAAATGTACTCTCTCAGCTAGTATATATATATATATATATATATATACTAGCTGAGAGAGTACATTTCCAACTAGCTTACACCCAATCACCAATGGAAATGTACTCTCTCAGTTAGTATATATATATATACATGTATATACTAGCTGAGAGAGTACATTTCCAACTAGCTTACACCCAATCACCAATGGAAATGTACTCTCTCAGCTAGTATATATATATATATATTCAGCTAGTATATATATATATATACTAGCTGAGAGAGTACATTTCCAACTAGCTTACACCCAATCACGGTCTTTCACGGAACAACAAATCAAGAGCAGAAGTCATCAACATATATATATATATATATTCGTCACCCCTAATTTAAGTTACTCCTATGAAAGGGTGACTACATAGTTTATAGTGGATTCCATCTGACATGCATACATACATATATATATATGTGACGAATGCTGTTTTGTATAGTTTCAAACTACCAATAAGTGTTGTGTGACGCTTGCAATGTTTAGCAATCCAAAAATCGCACCCAATACAACAGCCAATAGGTACCCACCACATTCAGATAATCAACTTTATGTTTTTAATTTGAAAATTCTTGTGCCAAATCCCAACTCCTAAGTTGCAACTGGTGCTGGTAACTCATGTGCAACAATCCACATTAACAAAACTTGGTTGCAATGAGACCATCATGCCTGTTATCTACCATGCCAGTTCAATGTGTACATGATATATATGGAAAGCACTTCACTAATTTCACAATACATATATGTTCTGCTCTTAGAGCGATGTGCCTGAGTTATGTACTGAACCACAGACGATAAACAGTCCTGACTAAATGTGTATTGACAAAGGAACAAAGTTCACATCTAGAGTTCCTGCAATTCTTCCCTATCATTGATACTACTATAGAAACAAAAGAGAGAGATTAAGACAGATGTGCTAACACTGGCCTACACCCATGGACCCACCCATGGACCTACCCCAACCCATGGACCCACCCATGAACCCACCCATGGACCCACCCCTGGAGCAATATACAAAGGACAACTGTCATGACCATTACAGTGTTTCCATCTTAAACGTGTTTGTGCTAACCATTTAATTTCGGCTGTCACCAGTTGACGGCACTGCATGCAGCTGATAATACTTTCCTAGTAGTCATTGCTTCCCGATAAATCGAAAATAATGCCATGGTGACGCCTTCTGGAGAATGTCTCACAATTCAATTTCTCCATTTCATAAGTGCCGGTAACTTACATTAATTAACAACTTTAGAATTTCTTAAAAACATCGCCTTTGGTAGAGGAGGCGAGTGGTCGAAAGAAGGGAATGAGAGGACGTACCTCGGCATCTCAGAGAAGACACACTTACAATACTCCATAGTTGACATATTAATGTAGATGTCACAGTATCTCCGAGCAATACAGTGGTCCATGCAGCAGGTAGAATGCTGAATTAGTGACTGATGGATTAATATCCAGTCCTGTGCATTGATCCATACAATATAAAGAAAATTGGTTAATGACATAATTTTTGTGGGAGGACCTCTTGAAGTTGGTCCATTGTGGGTTGTTATTGCTGTAGGTCCTTGTGAAAGGACCTCTTGAAGTTGGTCCATGAGGTTTGTTATTGCTATAGGTCCTTGTGAGCGGACCTCTACAGTTGGTCCATTGTGGGTTGTTATTGTTACAGGTCCTTGTGAAAGGACCTCTTGAAGTTGGTCTAATGTGGATTGTTATTGTTACAGGTCCTTGTGGGAGGACCTCCTGAAATTGGTCCATTGTGAGATCATCAGTATGAAGAGCGATAAGGACATGGATGCTTACGTGCTCAGGTAATCCTCATCAATGCAGCACATCTTCCTTGATCCCCTCTGGGTCAGACACCACATCATTTAATTGTTCTGCCCTCTCCATGTCTCCTCACATTATTATGATCCTCTCCCACACTTGACTGCTCACCCTGCCCTTTCGAGATCTGTTTTATTTCTCCGTCTTAGTTTCAGTCTTCCTCTTTTTATATGACTTATGCCACCTTTTTGTTTTCTGTGCTCCCTATCAATCAGTAACATCCCTATCAACCAGTAACATCCCTATCAATCAGTAACATCAGTAGCAATCAGTAACATTCCTATCAACCAGTAACATCAGTAGCAATCAGTAACATCCCTATCAATCACTAACATCAGTAGCAGTCAGTAACATCAGTAACAATCAGCCAGTTTTGTAAAAGTAAAGAAATTGCGTGTTTATACTCTGGTTTCAACCCTGTTACTCAGTATCTCAGACCTAGGCCATGTAACTTTGAACAACACACACTAAACAATCCTAGGAGGGGATTATTTCAAAAATCTGGGATAGTTACCTGGAAATAATGTGCACACAAGGTATGAGACAAATGCTGCATACAATGTTGTCACTGTTAACAAAACTGTACATAGGGTTTTTCCACATGAAATCACACAGGTCTTGAAGTAAGATCATCCATACTGATCTATTAATTGACCATTTAATGACTATCTGTTCTATAAATTCACATCCATACAGTGACACGCTTGTGTAAATCAAACACACGTGCGCGCACACACATACACACACATGCACATACAGTACACTGATTATTTAAAAATTGTGAATGAACATATCAGAGTTAGTACAGGTGTTTCTGAACACATGAGTCCAGTGCCACTGTGTGCCTTGTGTATGTTGTAGTGAGAACATGAGTTCAGTGCCACTGTGTGCCTTGTGTCTGTTGTAATGAGAGCACGAGTCCAGTGCCACTGTGTGCCTTGTGTCTGTTGTAATGAGAGCACGAGTCCAGTGTCACTGTGTGCCTTGTGTCTGTTGTAGTGAGAGCATGAGTCCAGTGCCACTGTGTGCCTCGTGTATGTTGTAGTGAGAGCACGAGTCCAGTGCCACTGTGTGCCTTGTGTCTGTTGTAATGAGAGCACGAGTCCAGTGTCACTGTGTGCCTTGTGTATGTTGTAGTGAGAGCATGAGTCCAGTGCCACTGTGTGCCTTGTGTATGTTGTAGTGAGAGCACGAGTCCAGTGCCACTGTGTGCCTTGTGTCTGTTGTAATGAGAGCACGAGTCCAGTGCCACTGTGTGCCTTGTGTCTGTTGTAGTGAGAGCATGAGTCCAGTGTCACTGTGTGCCTTGTGTATGTTGTAGTGAGAGCATGAGTCCAGTGCCACTGTGTGCCTTGTGTATGTTGTAGTGAGAGCACAAGTCCAGTGCCACTGTGTGCCTTGTGTCTGTTGTAATGAGAGCACGAGTCCAGTGCCACTGTGTGCCTTGTGTCTATTATAGTGAGAGTACAAGTCCAGTGCCACTGTGTGCCTTGTGTATGTTGTAGTGAGAGCATGAGTCCAGTGCCACTGTGTGCCTTGTGTATGTTGTAGTGAGAGCACGAGTCCAGTGCCACTGTGTGCCTTGTGTCTGTTGTAATGAGAGCATGAGTCCAGTGCCACTGTGTGCCTTGTGTCTGTTGTAGTGAGAGCATGAGTCCAGTGCCACTGTGTGCCTTGTGTATGTTGTAGTGAGAACACGAGTCCAGTGCCACTGTGTGCCTTGTGTCTATTATAGTGAGAGTACAAGTCCAGTGCCACTGTGTGCCTTGTGTCTGTTGTAGTGAGAGCATGAGTCCAGTGCCACTGTGTGCATTGTTTCTGTTGTAATGAGAGCACGAGTCCAGTGCCACTGTGTGCCTTCTGTCTGTTTGAGTGAGAGCATGAGTCCAGTGTCATTGTGTGCCATGTGTCTGTTGTAGTGAGAGCAGCATGTTTGTGTCTAAGAATCGCTTCATTCTCAAGACGTGTGGTCGAACTAGTCTACTACACGCCATGGAACCACTGTTGTCTCTTGTACACAGTGAATGTGACATGGACAGAATTGATGTAAGTCGAGAGTCATTGTTGTCTCTTGTGCACGGTGAATGTGACATGGACAGAATTGATGTAAGTCTAGAGTCATTGTTGTCTCTTGTGCACGGTGAATGTGGCATGGACAGAGTTGATGTAAGTCTAGAGTCTTTGTTGTCTCTTGTGCACAGTGAATGTGACATGGACAGAGTCAATGTAAGTCTAGAGTCATTGTTGTTTCTTGTACACAGTGAATGTGGCATGGACAGAGTCAATGTAAGTCTAGAGTCTTTGTTGTTTCTTGTACACAGTGAATGTGACATGGACAGAGTCAATGTAAGGCTAGAGTCTTTGTTGTTTCTTGTACACAGTGAATGTGACATGGACAGAGTCAATGTAAGTCTAGAGTCTTTGTTGTTTCTTGTACACAGTGAATGTGACATGGACAGAGTCAATGTAAGGCTAGAGTCTTTGTTGTTTCTTGTACACAGTGAATGTGACATGGACAGAGTCAATGTAAGTCTAGAGTCTTTGTTGTTTCTTGTACACAGTGAATGTGACATGGACAGAGTCAATGTAAGGCTAGAGTCTTTGTTGTTTCTTGTACACAGTGAATGTGACATGGACAGAGTCAATGTAAGGCTAGAGTCTTTGTTGTTTCTTGTACACAGTGAATGTGACATGGACAGAATCAATGTAAGTCTAGGGTCTTTGTTGTTTCTTGTACACAGTGAATGTGACATGGACAGAGTCAATGTAAGGCTAGAGTCTTTGTTGTTTCTTGTACACAGTGAATGTGACATGGACAGAGTCAATGTAAGTCTAGAGTCATTGTTGTCTCTTGTACACAGTGAATGTGACATGGACAGAGTCAATGTAAGTCTAGAGTCTTTGTTGTTTCTTGTACACAGTGAATGTGACATGGACAGAGTCAATGTAAGGCTAGAGTCTTTGTTGTTTCTTGTACACAGTGAATGTGGCATGGACAGAGTCAATGTAAGTCTAGAGTCTTTGTTGTCTCTTGTGCACAGTGAATGTGACATGGACAGAGTCAATGTAAGTCTAGAGTCTTTGTTGTTTCTTGTACACAGTGAATGTGACATGGACAGAGTCAATGTAAGTCTAGAGTCTTTGTTGTTTCTTGTACACAGTGAATGTGGCATGGACAGAGTCAATGTAAGTCTAGAGTCTTTGTTGTCTCTTGTGCACAGTGAATGTGACATGGACAGAGTCAATGTAAGGCTAGAGTCTTTGTTGTTTCTTGTACACAGTGAATGTGACATGGACAGAGTTGATGTAAGTCTAGAGTCATTGTTGTTTCTTGTACACAGTGAATGTGACATGGACAGAGTCAATGTAAGTCTAGAGTCATTGTTGTCTCTTGTGAACAGTGAATGTGACATGGACAGAGTTGATGTAAGTCTAGAGTCTTTGCTGTCTCTTGTGCACAGTGAATGTGACATGGACAGAGTTGATGTAAGTCTAGAGTCATTGTTGTCTCTTGTACACAGTGAATGTGACATGGACAGAGTCAATGTAAGTCTAGAGTCATTGTTGTCTCTTGTGCACAGTGAATGTGACATGGACAGAGTCAATGTAAGTCTAGAGTCTTTGTTGTTTCTTGTACACAGTGAATGTGACATGGACAGAGTCAATGTAAGTCTAGAGTCTTTGTTGTCTCTTGTGCACAGTGAATGTGACTTGGACAGAGTCAATGTAAGTGGAGAGTCATTGTTGTCTCTTGTGCACGGTGAATGTGGCATGGACAGAGTTGATGTAAGTCTAGAGTCTTTGTTGTCTCTTGTACACAGGGAATGTGACATGGACAGAGTTGATGTAAGTCTAGAGTCTTTGTTGTCTCTTGTGCACGGTGAATGTGACATGGACAGAGTTGATGTAAGTCTAGAGTCTTTGTTGTCTCTTTTTTGTGCACAGTGAATGTGACATGGACAGAGTTGATGTAAGTCTAGAGTCTTTGTTGTCTCTTGTGCACAGTGAATGTGACATGGAGAGAGTTGATGTAAGTCTAGAATCATTGTTATCTCTTGTGCACAGTGAATGTGACATGGATGGAGTCGGTGTAGAACCATCGTATGTCTATCTGTGGCTTCAACACATCTGTTTGTTGTTAGAAATAGCTGTAATAAATCTTAAGTAATCATACTGTCAGTTTTGAAGTCCGGACAATTTTGTTCACCCTCATTGCCCTAGTTCCTGCAGCTGTTTAACTGGAGTGCCTAGTTCATGCTGATGCCTGAAGGG
This sequence comes from Escarpia spicata, assembly GCA_963995525.1. NCBI lineage: Eukaryota > Metazoa > Annelida > Polychaeta > Sabellida > Siboglinidae > Escarpia > Escarpia spicata. The sequence continues at coordinate 4,012,036 of OZ023218.1, read as the reverse complement.
CCACCTGTGATACAATGTGATAAAGAAAATAATTTTCGGTAGAAGCCATGCTTTAGCTCCAGTAGTCTGACTTATGGATTATTTGCTCAGAAAGGATCTAACTTATGAGATGTGTTCGCAGGACTTGTTTTACTCACGGAAGAAGTACACAAGACCAGAACTACAGCCAGCAGTGCACCAGGACTTTAACACTGAGGTGAGAATGATTTTCAGTCACAGGCCTGGCATTGGGTTGTAGAGTCCACATTTCTTTTATTTAAATATTACAGTGTGCCAAAAAGGCTTATACACTGGTTACCCATAATAAACAAACGTCATCCATTTTGCCTTTTTCATATCTATATTTGTCTCAGTGTTGTTGCTTGCATAAATGTAATTAATTCCGCCAAGCCTGCCACCCTTAAATACATAAATGGAGTGATCCACTATGGCTTGTTTACCAAGTAGCTCTGCCGCATAGCATCGAGGTCACTACTGCAGTAAGGGTTGTCTGGTGACGTCACAGATTTGCCCGCGAAACGCCGTTAATCATGGTTTATCGCTCAGCCCTAGACTGCGAGATTCACAATTTGCTAGCCATAATAATAATGTCCTGACCACAACATGATCCCAATAAAACATAACAAACCTCTATATTTAGCACATAGATTCCCTAAGTGCTCCTTTTGTGCAAACGTGTAGTTTTTCAATTTGCTAGTGAGAAGATTGCTATCAGCCATGATTGGCGTGGTGACCAGCGTAAACAGCGTCGCAAATAAATACATGTAGTGCCTAATAACAACCGTATAAGGTGGAACTAATAACAGTAAATAACCGTAGACCCAAATAAAAAACATTGGGGCGAACTGTCAACATTAAATAAGCATACAGACCTGAATAAGACCGTATAGGCTGGCATTTTTTGTTCAAATAAATAGCCGTACATATACGCTTATTTGGAATGCAATAGTAATGTACTATGAATCAAGACAGAAATCCAGTTTCCTGCCTTCCTACTTAATGCAAATGTATTTTCTCAAACATTTATTTCACCAGTCTCATCCTGTGACATTAATTCATATCTCTAGGACAGCTGTCTTAAGGTACAACCAGCTTCACAAATCAATTTGATGGAAAGGATATACTTTCTATGTTGTATCATTATAATAGTTGGGTGTAAGATACACATGTCTAACCAAAGCTATTTGTTTGTCTGCAGATGAACCACCTTGATGCGCTGTTTGACAGTGAGTTTGTGTTTACATACCAGGATCACATCCACAAAACAAAATTTACATTTTCGTAACTGTTGCAGAAAGTTGCAGAAAACCTGATAATGCATGCCTTCATTTCAAAATTGTTTATATATTCCAATTTCCCATGGCAAGCAGAAAAAGAACTTAGTCCCATAATTCAGTTCCAGAAAAGGGTAATGCAAAGTCACCGAAATACTGAGAAATTAGTAAACTTATTTGTGTTAAGAGGAAATTAAAAACTAATTTATTTTTCTAACATGATGGACACACATGGTAAAGTGTGAACATTTCACCCATATGGTAAAGTGTGAACATTTCACCCACATGGTAAAGTGTGAACATTTCACCCACATGGTAAAGAGTGAACATTTCACCCACATGGTAAAGTGTGAACATTTCACCCACATGGTAAAGAGTGAACATTTCACCCACATGGTAAAGTGTGAACATTTCACTCACATGGTAAAGTGTTAACATTTCACCCACATGGTAAAGAGTGAACATTTCACCCACGTGGTAAAGTGTGAACATTTCACCCACATGGTAAAGTGTGTACATTTCACCCACATGGTAAAGAGTGAACATTCCATCCACATGGTAAAGAGTGAACATTTCACCCACATGGTAAAGAGTGAACATTTCACCAACATGGTAAAGTGTGAACATTTCACCAACATGGTAAAGTGTGAAAATTTCACCCACATGGTAAAGTGTGAACATTTCACCCACATGGTAAAGAGTGAACATTTCACCCACATGGTAAAGTGTGTACATTTCACCCACATGGTAAAGTGTGAACATATCACCCACATGGTAAAGAGTGAACATTTCACCCACATGGTAAACTGTTAACATTTCACCAACATGGTAAAGTGTGAACATTTCAACCACATGGTAAACTGTGAACATTTCACACACACACATGGTAAACTGAACATTTCACCCACATGGTGAAGTGTGAACATTTCACCCACATGGTAAAGTGTGTACATTTCACCCACATGGTAAAGTGTGAACATATCACCCACATGGTAAAGAGTGAACATTTCACCCACATGGTAAACTGTGAACATTTCACCAACATGGTAAAGTGTGAACATTTCAACCACATGGTAAAGTGTGAACATTCCACCCACATGGTAAAGAGTGAACATTCCACCCACATGGTAAAGAGTGAACATTTCACCCACATGGTAAAGAGTGAACATTTCACCCACATGGTAAAGTGTGAACATTTCACCCACATGGTAAAGTTTGTTCCAGATGGCGCTGCGTATGCTCTAGGTCGGATGAATGCTGACTGCTGGTAAGTATGGGTAGCAACGACTCCACAAATCTAGGTATTAGCCAGGATATTTAGACCTCTCTCATTTCTAGTGTGATAAAATTTCCCATGATATGATGATTCAGGCTTACTCCTGTTTTAAAAATAGACATTTTGGACTAAGTGCCATTTTTCAAAAAACATTTCCCCCATTTTTCTTTGAATCTGTGAAAGTCAGCAAACATTTTTTAGACATACACCATTCTTCAATCAACACTATTCACAGTGAATATTTTTATCATCACTGTTTGTCAATATTTAAAGAAAACTTATCAAATGTTTATCTACGACCTTTGTTTTATTCCAGGTACTTGTACACAATTGATAACATCGGCGTCCTGCAGCCTGATCAGACCCTTGAGATATCCTTTTGTGATTACATTTATCAGTATCGTTCAATCCCTGTCCCTGTCTAGACATGGTGTATGGGCTTTCATTGCAACTCTGAAATATAACATTATGCTGGGATAATCGCACTGAAAACTTCTCTGTATGAAAACCTGCTTCTGATTGACTGCCTTATATTATCAAGTAATTACAGGTACCCTCCATAGCTGTGTGTTGAGATGTCTTGCCATACATTTAACGTAACAGGACGTCCATCACTATATGTTCCATCGAAATAGTGTGTCACCAGCTTGCACCCATCCTTGGAACAATAAACCAAAGCGCATCAGTACTATTCTACTTAGAAACACAGACAAACGATAGTAAAAAAATACAAATGACATTTTAAATATTCCTGCCTTTTTAACACCACAAATGAGATGACTGGTGTGTAAATAACGCAAACCAAATGTTATGCATTCTAAGGCACCTGTCAATGACTAGTTACGCCCTCTGTAAGGAAATTGGTGCACCATTGTTTACATTTAATCCAATTGGCAGCAGAAAGGCAGACCATTAATCGTCCATGTTGTGAGTAGATATCTTTTAATAACTATCTTTGTGTTTTTAGTCCTTTGGGCCAAATGTCCAATGGACTTATGCCATCACTCTGCATCCGCCGTTGGCTGCCATATCTCGGAAACCATTCGGCAACTTTTTTTTCTAATTTTGCACAGACGTATCTTAGGGTACTGCCAATATGCACAAGAATCATTCTAAGGGCCCCCCAGGGCCTTGAAACTGGTAAATTTTCACATTTTACCTATTTTTACAAAAAATCTTCAGTAACTTTTTCTCTGGTTTTGCATATGTATATATATATATATATATATTGCATCTAGACACAATAAATCTGTATTTGATTGAATAATTCTTAGGGCCCCCCAAAATGCAAAAATGTTCCTGCTATTTCCCTACTGCTGTAAGCCTCCTGCAGCCACTGATCTCTATTTATAACTGGATAGTGGACTTTGTCTTGATCACTGGGGTGGCTGAGTGGAGCGGCCAGCTGTAAACCTATGTATTGGACTAGCCTCGGCTCACTGCCAGCCATTGTCCCAGTGTCAAACAAAATGCCTCCAAGTGGGCTGCACCTATAATGTGTAATGGGAATCCCTACTGCACTGGCAGAACCTGAGAAACTTTAAAACAACAATATACATAATTATCAATGCAATATAACGATATGATCTAGAATTAAAATAGAATAACTTAGGTATAAAATAATACATAAAATAACTTAGGTATACTCGAAAAGGTTAAAGCATATTTAGCTAAAATTATAAGGAATATTGTTGTAATATTGTAAAGATGTTTTACTATACATGTTGCAGCTATTACTTCACTCCAATTCAATCAGTATTATGTCATTAATTGCTACTGTTTTTAAGTCAAAATGCATGCTATGTATATGTACCTTGTGAACAAATAAAGTTGTATCATAGTTCATGTTTATCTTCTTCCCAATTTCTTGGGGAGGGTGGTAAGGGCAAAATGAGAACAGAAAATGTGTGCATATTTTCTTAAATAACCTTTAACTGTGTTACATGCAAGATGGCAGCTCACCATCTCTCCTGCAAGGTTTCTACAACCACTGGAAATCGGCATAAATAGCAGCGTATTGGGATAAAATTCTACAGTATTTTTAATAATACATTAACTAATGTATACAATCTTCGTGAAATGGTCTACTCAAATATTTTATTTCCAGGTGTATCTTCATTGGCATGCATATAGTCTCCACTAAACATGTCAATATTTTACTTCCATCATAACCCTTAATGATTTGTAACTACGATTCACCAAAAACCATTTCATTAATAATTACAAACTCACAATATTGTCCAAATGACTTCAGGGCCTCGTGGGCCATATTTTTATCATGTGGACAGTTTTAAGTAGATCATATCAGGCTGATATATTGGTAGTTCTTGCAATGATACAAGTTCATCAGTCAGCATAATCCTTGACTGTTTACTCAAGTTCTCATGCAAGATTTGGATCCTGATGTGATGGATATATTTAGTGTGAAACATTCACACTCGGCCGATGAAGCAGGCAGGGTAAGTCTAGTAACCTTTGACCCCAGGCAACAGTGTTCAAGTCCTACGAATCATAGGAAGTTAAAACTACTGTAATAGAATATGACATCAGGCAAATATCAAACAAGTAACTTGTCGTAACATTTGTTGACTTTATCAAACATGTAACAATGTAACACCTGTCAATCTTATGACATTTGTAATACTTGTAATATTTATGGACATAAAAAGTATAACTTGTAACAGTTATCAACCTTATAAATGTAACCGGCAGGGTTACTGACGAATTAGTAAATTATTTACTTCCATTATTCCAAAACTCCAAGTATTTTTTCAGGGTTTATGATAACTCTTATAACATGTAACAGTTATCGACCTTGTAACACTTGTTACTTGTAACAACTGTGTAACATGTCACCTTCTCCGTTACAGATGTCCGGCGTGAGTCAACTGATGCCTGACATGATCATTGACCACTTTCTGTTTGATCCACACGGCTATTCTATGAATGGCATCTTGCCAAACGTATGTCTGCGTGGTGTTCTTTCACTTTCGCTTTGAGCCACATGGCTACTCTATGAATGGCATCTTACTCATGTTTTCAAAGATTGACATGAAAACAGTATTTATTTTAAAATCAATTTTCTTAAAAAAAACAGCTATAAATTTAAAACTCACTTCAACATTTTAACTACCGCCTGCAGTCATCATCAGGAACTGTTCGTCCACTGTTTGCGGGATGGTAGCCTCAGTCATGTGTGGGACAGCCTGCAACATCTGACAAACAGTTCCTGATGAATACTTTCAACGGTAGTTGAAACATCGACGTGAGTTTTCTGTTTCTATTTGTTTTATAAGAAAAATCTATTTTTTTATTATTAATCCAACTTAATGATAATTTTCACTAACATTTATTTTATAAATTTTTTGTCGAGAAAAATGCAATATGTTCAGCTTCTGCTTAATAATATATGCGCCTGTATTTCTGTTTACTTTCATGAGAACAACATCAATGATGGTAAAACCAAGACTGCGTGCATGTTTCAGGGTCAATACGTCACTATACACATCACTCCAGAGCCACATTGTTCCTACGTCAGCTTTGAGACAAACGTTGCAAAGGTATCTTCATACTAATCAATATAGTTGTGCTGATGGCTCGTCCCCAGTGGTACTTCACACAGCATCAGTTCCCCTGTCGTTTAGGCTGGTGCATGGATCTGTTGGCACAAGTTGAAAGGAATTTGCAATCAACTTGGATGCAATGTCAGTTTATTTATATTATGCACCAGACATATTGTGCGATTTAAAAAAATAAGTCTTCACCAAGGGATGAGAACATATACCAGGTAATCACGATTGAGTTGTAGAATCAGCTTTAATAGTATACACATTTTATTATTTTAATTTGATAAAATTTTACCTTTTATATAACAATTTTGGTTAGATTATTTAACATTGAGCTACTACTATTTATTGTTGTACTTTTAAATTGTTCTAATTTAATTATTTATCTATTTACATTTGTAATTATACTTATTCATCTTTTCTAATTTTAAATATGTATATTTTGTTAAATAGTTATTTAAAATACCAGGTAGTGTACATTATTCTTATGAAGCACTCTAAAGTACCCCAGGTTAATTATTTGAATGGGACACTATATAAATACAGTTTTATTATGCAGTGCACTTGTTGGTAAACCCTGTACCTAGAATGGTGATGATATGATATCCTGCATGGTGTCAAGCTTTCTTACTTTCAGCTGTCTTGGGTAATTCAAACTGATTCAACCCATACTGTAAGAAGATAGCTGCTCAAAGACGAATACATACAAGTTTCTAGCAGGTTGTTATTGCACATTTGTTTGCAGGAATCCTACAGAGAGTTGATCATGAAGGTTGTCAACCTCTTCAAGCCAGGAAAGTTTCTCCTCACTGTGTTTGCTAACAAGGTAGGCATCTCTAGTTTCTCAACTCAGCCACAGAGTCAAGTCTTACTTTGATGCACTGTCAATTTTTTCAAATGATGTCATCATAAAATTACTTTCCACAACAAATTGTTCTTATACAGTAAAGCATGTCCATATGTGTCTCTTGCGGCCAGATTATGGCTATAGACAGGACAATGTAACTAGTCATTTTGGGTTTTCAAAAGGGTCCATTCTAGACATGATTGTTGTCATGGACAGGATAGGTTTCACCAAATGTAGTGCTAACTTTCCTCTTTGTCTCTGAAGTCCATATTTATACATTGACAGCAATCCTCCCAAAATGTTTTAATTTGCAGCATTACCAACAGTAACATGAAATAGAGTCTGGAAATGCTGGTTTATATCATCGTACATTCACTTTAATGGCTGTTAGTAGTAATCATGTAGCCATGTCGGTGTTAAACTACAGCTAACACAAAATATGACACCACAATATACTTTTAGATCATAATTTTTATAGAGTTGAAAAATATAATATAAATTGATTTGGAAGTTCAGTTTCCTGTCTGAATCATGAGTGACTCAAATGTAGCTTTCATCACCCTCACTGTGCCATCAGCATTACACTCAATCACTCTTAGTTGTCATGTGACGTTGTTGATGGTCGTCACATGATAGCAGTTCGAAGGATATCGCAGGAAGAATGTAGCCGGTGTCTCTGTTGATTGGTGGTCGCTTCTCTAAGAACTCGATGGCTTAACTGTTTTTTTTGGTTTTCTCTCTCTGGCAAACACTGTAGTGTCTTTGGGTGTGATGTTGTGGCCCTCATTCACTCGGTGTTCCCCTACAGTGGGGCCCTCATATTCTTGTGTTCTTTGAATCTGGCCCAGAGTGATCTGCTTGTTTCGCCTACGTAGGTCTGATGTCAGTCGGTTTAAGCCACTGAGGTTTCACACAGGTAACTGAACTTCCAAATTTGAATCTAACTGAATCTGAAAGCAATCTACATACTGAAATGATATTGTGCTGTTGTTGTTTCTACTATAGGCCTCTCTGGCGAAGGACTTCTACAAGGAGTTGTCTCGCCTCGACTGCTTCAGTTCGTACCGTCGCTGTGACCACGAGTACTGCCAGTTCAAGAACTACAACCTCACTTTCACCAGCTACATGCGACCCCCTGCACTCCCACCCCGTTGAGAATTACCCCTCCGACCCAGCCCCCCGCCCCAACCCAGGGGCTGCCGTCGGATCAAGTCAGTTCCCGCCGGAAGAGTTTCCGTCGACGTAACAGACACCATCGCAGTGGTTTCCCAAGGATTTTGTTGCTGCCCAGAAAACAAGCATATCGAGTTTAATTGCGTCACGCCACATGTGCGCCATCTAGTAGTGGCCGTGAAGATCGTGTTTGAATGGACGTCGGTGCATGCTAAACGAAAGTTGTGGTTTAAGTTTGGTCAGATTTCTACAAAACCCACCTGACTTCATTGGCCAATCAGCCACCAAGAGTTACATGGCTTATTTGCTACCATTTTAATCAGTATTCAGAATCATGTTTCCAGCCATATTTGGTAGCCAATAATTGTTTGTAAAATGTTTTCTTTACTGTGATTTTTAGAATGCCTCCTATACATACATGATGAAATACACCTACTATGTGTTGGTGATTATTGCTCAAGGTGTACCGCATATTATCTACATGGATAATTATACATAATAAAATGCTAATTTAAATAAGTTTAATGGAACCGCCAACCTATGAATGGTACGTGTAAGTGCAGGAAATGTGTATTTTATATTGTATTATTGATGAACTTGTGTTTGTTATTCATTTAAGTTTTGTGCAATGATTACTTGACATGTTGCCAAATATACTGTCATATCAGACATAAACGTTCTTCCTTCAGTTTTTACATTCGTCTCATTTCAGAATAATTTTGTAAACAAATTGAACCGGTCACTACAACATGCTAGCTAGTACGCACATATTACTTGGTACAGGGTATTTTTAAGTGCCTGCTCAATTCGATTTTTTTGCTCGTTTTATTTCAAATTCATTTTCCAAAACCACCTTTCATCCATTATGACATTAATTATTTGTGCAACTTTTGTATGTAGTTTTGGTAAAATCATCATACAAAACTTATTTAACTTTTGCCCAGAAATTAATTCAAGTTATTCTCAAACTTGGAATTTTTATGTGAATGCACAGTTCGACTATGCATGTTTCTGTGTCCATGTTCTTGACTTTATTGCTCTCTCAAAAACCATGTCACCAACAAATTCAGTGGGTTGAAGAGTAAACATTAGCCGAGCAGCTGGCTTTGAAATGGCCAAAGACAATTCTTTTACCAATTACACACAATTAATGTTTTGACTTTTTTACTTAAAGGTGCACTGTATAGATTGCACTATTCCATGACAGAAGTATTTTGTCGGCTGACGCTTGGCGTCGGCGGCTATTTGTAGAACAGTCTGGTGCAGGCGATATGTTTGTCGTCGTTAGTTCTCGGAAACACAAGACAAGCGTGCACTGCATCTAGTGATTGTGTTGTTGATAAGGATTTATGTAGTGTCGCCAGTCTGCAAGAGTATGTCATAAATAAATCCTTAACAACAAGACAATCACTAGATTCAGCGCACGCTTGTCAAGTGGTCCCGAGAACTAACAACGGCAGACATATTGCCTGCACTAGACTATTCTATGCATAGACACCAAGCGTCGGCCGACAAAATACTTCGGCCGTGGAATAGCGCAATCTATACAGGGCCCCTTTAAGCCAAGTGCCGTTGTTTTTTAAACTATTCTCACTTTGGTTATTTACACATGAAATAACAACATTTTCAATGGGCTGAAACAGGTGAGGAAGCAACTAACTTTAAAAGAACATCTTTTAAGTCTTCTGTTCTGGTGTCAGAAAATATTACAAGGAGGAACAGTCCTAAGGTATTAACAAATTTAAGTAATTTCTTGTACGGTGCATTATCCCGTCCTAAAGACTGCTCAGAATGCTTTACATTTTACCCCTTGGCAAACCTGCTCAATCGAACACCATCTCGACTTCTCTGTGAAGCATCCAGCCACACTGCAATTACTATGCAAAAGTTATTTGTATATCCACCACTGTCTGTAGCCAGGTACTCATTCATACTGCCGAGTTAATTGATGCAACAGAATGAACCAACTTGACCGAGGTTTGAAACGGTAGCACAGAATTTGAACCCAGGTTCTCTCAATTGAGAGTTCAGTACTCTAGTCACTGCCCCACTGTTCTTTACAGCAAGACTACCATACGTACTACAGTTTGAACATCAGCAATCACAGTGGGCCAAATCTCACAGGGAAGGAGACTGATCACCTGTTGTTAAACACCAATATCTTCCCAAATGTTGGAAGAGTGGTTAATGAAATTCCAACCCCAGTAGCATATCATATTTATTAATAATTTCATAACTGTACATTTCATAACACATCGTCAATTTAATAATTACAGTATTTTAATGTAATTATCCTTGTCAAGGATCTTCTTGTTAGGAATGTAGCTTCTGTGATGTCATCACAGTTTGAACTCGTGATCTGCGTCATTCCGTACACTGGCTAATCCAAGCATCAGACCTTTAAAAGCTATCACCATAACCGGCACATGGAGAAAACTCGGAATGTGGAAAACATTTTGTTGAACATCCGTCATTTTGATGTGTCTCTGAGCTAGAGCCTCCAGGGAATTTGGCATGATGAAGAAACAAACCGCCAGCAGATTTGATCGACAATCTCTATGCTACATAGTAGATGGCATAGCAACAAAAACATTACTCTGAAATATTTTACAAAGTGCATATATATGGGTACATGTTTGCAGATCAAAGCCATTGATTGCTTCTTCATATATCAACCACGTTACTTTATATATCAACCACGCAAGGTACAAATAACTCAATAGATAGGGGACCACTCAACACTGAAGATAGGGGACCATTTCACTAACACTTATGAACTCATAATCCTGATTTTGCTTTTTTAAATTTCATTCCTCACAATCATCCTGCATACTGAGAACTGCCATCACTAGGACGCATCACCAGAACACTGGCCAAGGGTGTCGCAGAAATAATAAAGGTAAGTTCTTATGTAGCGCAGTATCCAGTCCTTAGGACTGCTCAAAGCATTTTACACTCCAGCCGAGTGAACTGATGCAATGTAGAGTGAACTAGGGTCGATGCAGCAACACAGGATTCAAACCTATGTTTTCTACACTGAGTGTCCGGTGCTCTAGCCACTGCATTTCACAATAGTGCCCGCTTTGGTATAGCAGCCCGTCTTGGTATAGCAGCCCGCCTTGGTATAGCAGCGGTTGTCAGCATTTTGAAAAGATGATTCTGTTTAATGATGGAATTTTCTCATGAGTTCGTTGTCTCAGTGAAACAGTCCCCTGGTGATCACGTTACAAACTGACATTTCAGAGAACCCTTAAGGGGCCATCACCGTTACACTTCACTTCTTTTCTGCATCCTCTGACTTGACATCGTCTGACTTGACATCGTCTGACTTGACATCGTCTGACTTGACATCCTCTGACTTGACATCCTCTGACGTGATGTCTTCATTCTTTGGTTCTGTGCAGCGTTCGCCCTGAGTGCCAATGACCTCGTGATGTTCCACTATGTTCTGTACGGTCTGCAGGATGTTCCTGGCCTGGAGCACCAGCGGCATGTCTATCATGCTGCCTCGGAACACAAACGCACCCTGAAACAACAATGTTGTAATGATAAAGTCACTACGAAGTACTACCGACAAATAAAATGCTGAAATGGTCAAAATGTTATTAAAATTAAGTCGGCCACTCGCCACTGTAGATAATCCATAACGTGAATGTAATTGATTAATTAATTTTAGTTACTCGCTTATAGTCTAAGACAACAACAGAAATATAAACTCTGATGTCAATTATTTTATTATTATAAGCCACATATTTCATAAATATAACCTGCAGTGCTGCAAAATGGGTCAAGTCGCAAAATTCTTAAATGGAGTTTTGTACCTTTTAAAATTTGTTTGTCGAGGAAAATAAACTGACAGATGAGTTTACAGGGTGTGATTTTCTGCCAAAATCACAGAATTTATGGAATATGACGTAGACGGCTATTTTTGCCTTGTGTGAAGAATAGGTCCATGCAACTTAATACTCGGTTCGCTGTGCCCGGCCACAAATATGCTGTTGACATTTGATATATTCACCAGTAAATCTCTGCAAACCTTAACAGGGTCTAAACATAAAACCTGATTAAAATTAACCCAGAAATGTGTCAATACTGCATCGTACCGCGCCAGAGCTCTGATGCTGGTTGAAGCCGTCGATGAGTTCCTTGGCCCAAGTGATCTTCTCCTCCGAGGGGGTGAATGCCTCCTGAACCACAGGGATCTGGGAAGGGTGGATAACTTGCTTCCCAGTGAACCCCATCCGGGCCCCTTTCAGGGCCTGAGTCCGCAACCCAGCCATGTCTACAACCAAACACTCATTACAGGCATGTCTTAACCTTGTCTTCCCTCCTCTCTTTTCTCACAAATCCACCCTCGTGTTGACAACTTTAATTCTACTTAGGGATCATCTCAGAAAGTCAATGTGCAATATCAGACTTATTACATTATTTTCGTCTGGCCTCAACCCCCCCTACTAACTCCCCTCAAATGAAAGTTTGTCAACATTGATATGATGATATCAATATATCAACAGTATCGGTCTGAAACGAAACTGTCTCTGACCCCCCTGCCCCAAATGAAAGTAATTTTGTCTGACATCAGACATCGATGTTCTTAGATGATCCCTTGATTCCGAAAATGACCAACTCTTGGTTTGATGTACCTCTGAGTATGGTTTTAGGTGACAAATTTATCTTAGTACTATAGAAACTATTATTATTAAAGAATTGGCCAGTCTCTAGGTTTAGTCAGTAGTAATTTCTCGCTTCTCTTTTGGTGATAAGCCATATTATATATGTATGGGAAGAACCCATGAAGTTTTACTTTCGGAATATGGACTACTGCAGTGTTTGTAAACCAAACAAAACACTATTTATTCACACACATTTGTTAAATGGTGATGGTGTCACAATAAAGTCACATTGTTCATACAAAAGCAACAACAAATAGTGAATTCACAACTTTATAGATATCCCCCAAAACTGATCTACAAGATGTAAACATAATCAATACACTAAGTAGACAATTATGTATGTTATACTTAGATTCTGGTTCCTCTATATAGGTACAAATGTGTAATATATTAAAAATCAAGATGGTGACATGTGTGGTCTTACGAGAACTACAGACGTAGTCTTGATCACCCACCTTTGTAGTCTATGTGTACCAGGTCTATAGCCTGCAGTCTGTAGGCCTTTGCCACTGTGATAACCTTCTGTCTGGCATAAAGCAGTTCTTGTGCATCATCTGTCCGCGTCGCACCTGGAAACATTTACCATCTTATCACCTGAATAACGTGTAATGAGACATGCCTGAGTTAGGCTAGGTAAACACATAACTTATACCACTAACGGCTACATTAAAAAACAATATAGTTCTCTGTCTATCTGCCTAACTGTTTATTTGTTTCTTTGTCTGTGGATCCATATCTCCATTAGTTTTGCACATACGGGGTTGACATTTTTTATGTGATCTAGTGGGCCCATTAGGGTGGTTCATAGATTGAAATTTTTTCGAAATTCGTCGAGGAGTGGGATCTTGGAGTCACAATTTTAAAATGGCACTTATCCCCGTTAGTTTTGTGTGTATAGGGCTGAAATGTTGTGCGATCTAGCAGGCCCATTGGGTTGGTTCATAGATTAATACATTTTTGGGGGGGGGCAGTGCTCTATGTCAGGTAACTCAGTTAGTTTATCTATAATTGTGATATAATGTGTGAATCAGTACATCACATATTAAACACTTAAACTGTGTGCAAAATCACTTACCACAGGAATTTGTTTCGCAGCCATTTCTAAAACTTTTTCACTGGCTACCAGTCTGACATCCCATAATTTATATGGTGTGTGCCATTATACATCAAACACTTTTATAACACATTTACACAGACTGCAAGAAACCCTGGACAGCTTTAACAACATTATGGCAGAACCCCTGTCAATTTTTGTGTGTCGGAACTCCAGTTATGAAAAATTGCCTTGCAAAACTCTATACATAAGTTCTGCCAATAATATCGTTTGCCAAGTAGTTCTGGTGGTCTTCAATTCAGCCACGTGCTGCTCATTTAATGTTTGTGATGTAGTTATTTGAATACACAAACTGCTCAGTGGCTCGCGAGAATGATCGAAAGGTAATTACATTGGGATTCCCGGAAGTTGAGGGCTTCATGTTGGAACTGGAGTCAGTCGAATGGGTGCCTGCACTGTTCTCACAGATGGCACAGTAACAACTGGCGAAGTCAATTATGAGTTTGATTCAGCTAACTTCCATACAATGCATAGGAAATCTGCCTGGGGTACCATACATAGGCACCATCCCTGGCTTTTGAGGATGAGTAGAAGCAACTCACCGATATCAGCGCAGAAGTCGTCCGAGCCGAAGACAATTCCATCGAGGTGGAACGGAGCACCGAGTTCTGACAGTTCGAGAGCTCGCTCACAGATGCTCTGCAGGTTGAGCAGACTTCTGGCGCTCTCGACAAAAATGACAAAGTTTGGTGGCACGATCTCCTCTCTCTTGTTCAGGTTCACAGACATCTGCTCAGCAAACTGGAGAAAGAAAATAAACAATATATTTTGTGTTGGTATACGATTATACGAAAGTCATCAACTCCAGGGGAACCTCATTGTGTCAAACGAAATTACTTGTGTATCATGGGTAATGTCTCCTGAAGTTATGAATTTGAACAAGGACAATCCAAAATGTGTCTTTCAAAAACGGAGGGCCAGATGTATGCAAAGAAAGCACTGTTCAAATATATTTCTATTCTGCTCTTGTGATATTACATAATAAACTCAAAGCCACAGTTGGTAGTTTTAAACCTTAAAGCAACACACCTCCAATGCCTCCTAAAGCAAGAATTTATTGAATTCATCCTATATATTCCTGGTGATAACCACCATTCATAAGTACACCTATAGGTTCTTTAGGTTTTCGGTTCAACTTTCATTCGACACCTGCTCATTGGTAGAAAGAAAGGTTTTTCTCAGAGCTAGATGTTTAGTATTGTTTACTAACACAAAGTACCATTAATACGACCAGGTACTTTTCTCAGCACTAGATGTTTAGTGTTGTTTACTAACACAAAGTACCATTAATACAACCAGGTACTTTTCTCAATACAAAGTACCATTAATACAACCAGGTACTTTTCTCAGAGCTAGATGTTTAACTATTGTTTACTAACACAAAGTACCATTAATACGACCAGGTACTTTTCTCAGAGCTAGATGTTTAGTATTGTTTACTAACACAAAGTACCATTAATACAACCAGGTACTTTTCTCAGAGCTAGATGTTTAGTATTGTTTACTGACACAAAGTACCATTAATACAACCAGGTACTTTTCTCAGAGCTAGATGTTTAGTATCGTTTACTAACACAAAGTACCATTAATATGACCAGGTACTTTTAAATTGGCAGCATCACAAAAAGACTGGAGAAAACTAATTGTGTGCCTGCATTTTATCAATCAATCAATCAATCAATCAATCAATCAATCAATCAATCAATCAATCATGAATATTTGCATTTGCAAACAACTCTAAAAAAAGAAACAAAACTACAGGGATGGAAAACATGGAGTGATAACAAATAGGTAGCCAGTGACCGAACAAGAAAGTAAATTATTGAGGATTAACACCCTGTCCGCAGGAAACCAAACATGTATTGTCTTCAATTATTGAGCAACATCGTCAATGGTCGGCTTTTTGATGGTGGTAAAGGTAAGTTCTTACATAGTATGACATCAAGTCCCTAGGACTGCTCAAAACAATTTACTCCATAGCAGACCTGTTCGATCAAACTCCACCTTGATTTCTGTGGGAAACATTCAGCCACACTGTAAATAATATGTGAAGACTATTTGTACACAAATGAAATATCCACCACTGTCTATAGCCAGGTATTCAACATACAGCTGAGTGAACTAGTGCAATGTAGAGTGAACGGACTTACCCACGGTTCAACACAACAGCACAAGATTCAAACAAGGGTTCTCTCGAATGAGAGTCTGAAGAGGATATGTTCAGCAAGATAAGACACATAGCTATCGCCAAGTTGTACCCACCCAGTCAATGTGTTTGACATCTTCCACCTTGGGTAGCATGAGGGTGGTGGGCAGGCGGTTGGCCTTCAGTGTCACGGCCATGTCTTCCTCCGCCAGTCCACTCGTCATCGCGTTCACCCGCACCGCGATGTCCGTCCGCCCAAACTCCAGCTCATCCAACATCCGCAAGATGGTGTTTCGGGCCTCCTCCTGATAGATCATATTACAACATCATATCACAAATACTCTAAGTCTCTCCTGATAGATCATATTACAACATCATATCACAAATACTCTAAGTCTAATACATGCACATATGCCTGTCTGGGGGAGCCTAGGGCACATGTCCCTCTAGACCTTTGGAATTTTGTGTATATATATATATATATATATAATATATATATGTACATACATACATACATATATATATATATATACATACATATGTGTACACATATATATATGTATATGCCCACTTATAGTTTATGTTATTATATACACTCTGTATATCGGGGTCAGAATAAAACTGTCTTGTTCTTGTATCATTGTTGGCACAATCTGCAGATTGCACTCGATTGCACTGCGCCATCCTCGGATACTTTAAGACCCGCAGACTGCGCCCCCATCAGCAGATTGTGCAGATCCAGCAACTGCATCTAGCAGTTGTGTTTGGCGCTAGATTTACAGATGACACAAAATCATTGGTTTCGTCTCGTGTAAGGCAGGCTTCACTTTTTAAAATGATATGGCACTGGGGGCCTGGTGTGTATTGGTGCAGATTTCACAACATAATCTGCAGACTACACAAATTAACAAGCACACACCTATTGTGCAATCTGCAGATGGGTGCGCAATCTGCAGTTCTTTGAGTATCCTGGGAAGGCTCCCAACATCATCACCATCAAACATTTCTATTCAATTCAGTACATTACTATGAATGAATATGTTGTGAGTATAATAAGATATATGCATTGATGGGGTGATCACATTTTGTTGAATTTTGGGGTGTGGACTTTTGTGGCTAAACCTCAATCTTTGAGTTAGACATATTTATCTCTCAAGAAACTTGATTTACGATCTGGATATTTCAACCACATTCCGTGGTCTTTTTGAGCAAGTTTTTGTTTAAAGGCCAAGCGAAATTAAATGTTCAATTTTTTGGAAACTTTGTATACATAAACCTAATGCTCTTATCAAGTAATGTGCCAAACATGAAGTCTGTTCATTGCAAACTGCTGCCACTAAGCCAGGTGAAACATGGTCATTTGCATGTCACAAGAAATCAGCTCGTCAGATGTTGCTGACGTCACCGCAGGTAATGTCGCAGAGCACGCCCTATTCCTTAACATGGTAAATGGCGGTGCAGCTAGTTGTTTCAGCTGGTACCTGAAATTGCAACCAGGGAATGTAATATTTTGTTTATATCACTGTAAAGATAATAACCTTACCTAAAACATTGTTCGTGGATGTACCCATGAATTTTCTTAACTTTTTGAGTTATTGCCATTTAAACAGCGCAAATGCATAATATTATGTGCTCTGTGTCGTCAGCTTTAATCGCAACGTGGCGCTGCTGATTTCTCACACTGGCAAGAATCTGCTCACTGCGTGCGATTTACTTTTTAACCTACATTTGTTTTTACCACCCAACCAATTCCATTTTAGTTAGCATTCCATCATTCCACATAGTTTAGTCATATATATATATATATATATACAGACTCAGTTATGCCCGTAAATCTTCGTCGTATGCAAAGGCATCGCATTATTATGATGGTATACTGGTCGGGGAACAAATCGTGCATCCTAATGTTTTATACTGTTTTAACAAAAACCTCAACAACTTTTTTCAGTACAATATCTAAGAGCTACATCTCATATTCACATATAATTTGTCACATACAAATATAACACATTTTCCGTCACATTTGTGCCAACAGACTGTTAGAAAAGTTGTTTTCCGTGAAGTACTTACAAAAATAGACAGTCCAAATCGTGTAAAAGATACCCAGGTCAAAAACCGTGCATCCTATCTATGCAGTGTAAATAGCTCTATGCCCATAATGTTGACGTGAATCAGTGCAACATCAGGCAGAGTATTAAAATAGACTAAGAGGGTTGAGAACGCGAGATTTCAGTGATACGGTTTTTGACATGGCATGAAGTTTCCAGTCATAACTAAGTCTGAGTATACATCATGCGACTAATGCCAATAACGGCACTGGCGCATTTTGCGGTAAGGCAGTTTTGCCGGGTTTTTTTATAAGTACGTCACTCAAGCAACCTTTAAATTTATAACAATATGTTAGCACAAATTAGATTCTAAATGGTTATTCTAAACGGTTTATATCACACAAAAATTTTTCACAGCAGGGACAATTCACATCAGTGTCATCAGTCATCACTCTATGTAAACAAAAATAATTACCACTGGCACTGCGACACGTTGGGCACCGCATCGTCATTGCTAATGCCAGGTTGATCCGGCATATCTCTTTCGTTTCTCATGACATCAGCGTCTGGTTTATGCAGATACGGTTGCAGACTATAATAAACCTTTTCATAATCACCTAATTCGTTGATGCCATGAGACCAGCATGACTAGATTCATCTCTACTGTCCGACATGATTAATCTTTGGATCAGCCAGCACCACATAGCGAACAAACAACGCGGTAAATTAAATTAAATCATTTCACAACCTGAAACACCAAGCCACACCGCCGTTTACCATGTTAAAGAATAGGGCGTGCTCAGCGGCATTGCCTGTGGTGACATCATCAGAGCCGCTAGGTGTCGCAACAAACTGTGCAGAAAATGCACAGAAAAGCGTGACCAAAGGGGGCCTTGAACAGGGTGACGGAGGGGGTTAAAAATGTATTAAATATCAGAACACTATTTTTAGAGTATATTTCATTCAGATTGGGAATAAAAAGGTTAATTTTGTTTAGTCTTTAAATATCCCGATTGTAAACCAAGTTTCTTGAGAGATAAATGTCTAATAGAAATAACCGAGCAACCAGATCATCAATCCATATAAGGGTCCTTCTTTGTAGTTATTCTAGTTTATATCCAGTAGATTTAATCCATTTAACATTTTAATTTGCATGCATGTGTGACATTGATTGCAAAGCACACAATGACGTGTATATATATATATACAGTGTATATATATATATATATAATATAGATTATTATACTAGTTTTATAAATTAAGAATTTAAGAGTCACAGAGACTGACACCTATCAATGCCAAGACAAATTACAATACAACAGTATGCCAAACCTAATTCCATCAACAAAACTACAAATGCATTTACAATCGAATATTTGAATCAGCAGAGTTAACAGTCAACCATGATATTCCACCACACACTTCCTCTCTCTAACCTTTCTGTTCAGCGCGACTCCGTCCTCACAATCCATCACGACACAATCCAGATCCAACGACGGAATCTTCTTCAGTTTCCTCTCGTCATTCCCGGGTACATACATCATGGCCCTCCGTGGCACAAACTTCCGGCCCAGACCCACGTCATTTTCCGAGTTCTCACTACTGCAATGTCTCACATTCGCCACTCGGCCACAGTTGCAGGCCAGCCATTCGGTCTGGGTCTGAAACGTGTGTCGACCCAGTAAGGTTGGAACCAATCTCATTAGGAACTGCAAGCAATAAACGCCAGAAACTTCAGTATATCCAAACGGTAATATTTTAATTAAATGGCCTAAATTAGTTTCATCCTAATGACCCTAACCCTATGCCTCACCCCAGGGAGTACCTATGTTGCTACTAGTATCATTACCACATGAAAAATAAAAACTACACTACCTAAACATGTTTTGTTATGCATGGAAGGAGCTTCTTCTTCTGAAGTAAATGTTTATGATTTCATGAAAATCAGACAACTACTGACAAAGTTATTAAGTTGGAAATGTTACTGCCCCAAGGGTTTTCATTTGAACGGTGAGCATGAAAAATAACACAGTATTTCCAGGGTGCACCCCTATTTTATAATTTTTTTCGTTGTTTTCACAACAGGTAAGTCATTAATTGAGGTAATTACTTCAAATTTTGTATATATATATAGGTATTTTCACACAGGGAATTAATTTTTTGCATTTTTATTGACCTAATTTGCATATTTCATGACCTAATTAGCATAATATGGCCGACATATTGGATCATAGACTGTAACAAGATACAATTCACGTCATGTCATTAATTGTTTAGAGTATATGTACAGGGTATTAGAAAGTTTAACATATCTTGTTTCATTATAGCTCATTTCAATGCTAAAATGTTTGCAAAATTGGTGCATCATTGCATAATTATTACAAAATGACGGCCATATTGAATGAGGATTCCCAATGTTTTTATGAAGAAATTGTTATTCTGAGCATGTAATTAACTATGTAAAGGTGTTTACAATAGTACAGCATAAACTGTATTATTATCAATTAATTACCCCAATTTGAATAATTAGTAGTGTCATTTGCGTAAAATAAAATGGTGGAAATATTAAATGTAGAATCCCAATTTTTTAATATGTATTTTTCCAAAAGCACATCATTAATATTTGAGGCATGTTGTAAAATAGTACAACACAAACATTTTCATTAGAACTCACTTAGTTGCCATTTCCATAATTGATTATGTAATAATCATTAAAAAAAATGGTGGACATAGTAAATTTTGAATCCCCATTTTTTATTATTATATAATTTTTTCAAATGCATTATCATTTAACGTTTAGCACGTTTTATCATAGTACTACATAAAGAGTTTAATTACTATAAATTAGTAATAATTAGATGTCACTTAATTCCCACTTTGCATAATTAATGTCTGTACTAGTTATACTTAGCTATATGAATTGCAGAAAGGGTCCATGAGAGATACCTGCATTTAAATACACAGAGTAATGAATAATTGCACCAACAACTTAAATGTTATTGTTAATCTATGTTGTTACAATAGCTATATAAACATAGGAATATATAATTGTTAATTAATTAATATATAGTTATACACACCAATAATAATTATGGCAATAACTGAATATTATAATGGTGGAAATACCAATCTTAAACTGGCTAGTTATTGCTACAAGTAAACAAAAACAAAAAACAAATGTAATTTATACTTATTTTATATTTAACAGAGTAAAGTTGGAATAAACGTTCTTGAATTTCAAGTTTAAAATCAATTATTAAGTGTTGCCAGCGTACTGTGTACAGGGATTACAGCTATGACAGCTAGGTGCCAAATCTGCCTAGCAGACAACCAGCGCAACGGCGGATATCCAGCGTCATGCTGATATTACCAGGCGGATGTTACTATTTTTAGCACAGCGTCACCATCTGCAGTGGCGTTCTCGAAAACCACACAAAATGCGATTTCCGCATTTGTAAACCTTTTAAAAAATCACATAACATACATCATCTGAACAGTATAAAACTGACACGTAGGTGTGTATAACACGAACTTGAATTTTAGGCGATAACATTACCAAAAACTCATGTTTACACGATAATTTGACAAAACTTTCATTTGGTTTACTGTGGAAACTTTGTACAACGTCTGCAGTGAAAACAAACACGTTCAATTTACCGTGACGTGTTTTTGCAAAAAACGTACAGTGGTGGAGCACCATCAGCATGACATTTTTGGTGCGCATCATCGCTCAATCACGATTGATAAGTTCATCAAATACTTTTTAAAACTTTATGCCATTGTAAAGAACATTATCTTGTTGTTCCAGTAATATTAAATATGTATTATTTAACGTGGACTGAATGATGTAAGGGCTGCGTGACCGGTGGCCTGTCGTAGTTTAGCGTCAGAACTGGCCAGATCCAACAGCCGCAGCGGCCGCTGTGGTAATGCTACTACAAGGCGAATGCCGCTAATAATTTAGGCCAGTGAAGACAGCATTCAGTAAGATTACCCAGATTTCCCAAAGTTAAACAACTGCCTATTTTAGTATTTCGGTTTGAGTCATCTGTCTATTCACCGATTATCATGTCATAATTAACTGTTATTCTCATTTCACTTAACGCAAATTGCACGACAGTGATTTGGATTCGGGAAATTGTAGCGTTGGGCACTTGTGTCGAATCCAAACCCACCTCGATTTTGCCGTTATAACTTGAGTTTTGCCTAACTTTGATACCTCAGTGTGTTAGTTCCACCATTCAACATTATCATGGCCACAGCGGTGCAGACTAGCACAAACCGGGTTACTATTTGGGCTTCAAAAATGTGCCAAGACACAATATTTTCGTAATATAAATAAAATAGGCATAAATATGCCTAGGGCTAGGATGAAGCTGAATGTAGGCACTTCAACAAAAAATTTAATATCATGCTAGAACATTGGGAATGGGCTTAAATTAAAGGTAATAGGTTAAGGATCACATAACTGTTTATTTTATTAAGATACCTTTAATAGATCAAAAGATATTGTGATTTTAAGACGGAAAAACAGCGTCATTTTTGTGTATCTCTTACAATGGTAAAATGAACTCATTTTTGTGTTTTCTATAGGTAAATATTTGCTTTAAAATGTAATAACTTTTTTATTTGTACATATATTTAAATACTGTCTTCAGTGTTTTCAAACACATTGACAAGAGTAATAAATTTATAATATTTAATATTTTTAGTACTAATTATAACCAAATTAATTAGTTAATTTTAGTTATGTAGCATGCAAAACTCAAGACCGAAACGCTCCAATTAAAGGCCATAATGTCCATGATTATAAAGATTTTATACAATAGTATGCAATGTGTATAACCACATTAATAATGGTAATAAATATGCATTAAAAAATAATTTATAAATAATAATTATTTAATTAATTAGTCAATATTGGGTAATTAGCGCACAACCTCGACAGACCAAAACATATCAGTAAAAGGCCGTAATGTTCATGACTATGAAGATATTTATACATATTATGCAATGTGTATAACCACATTAATAATGGTAATAAATATGCATTAAAAAATAATTTATAAATAATAATTATTTAATTAATTAGTCAATATTGGGTAATTAGCACACAACCTCGACAGACCAAAACATATCAGTAAAAGGCCGTAATGTTCATGACTATGAAGATATTTATACATATTATGCAATGTGTATAACCACATTAATAATGGTAATAAATATACATTAACAAATTATTTAATAATTTATTTAATTAGTCAATATTGGCTAATTAGTGCGCAACCTCGACAAACCGACACGTTTCATTAAAAGGCCATAATGTCCATAATTATGAAGATATTTGTATCATTTATCAAAGCAGTAAACCACATTAATTATAGTAATAAATATACATTAACCAGTAATTTCACATTAACAGTAACTTAATTAATATGTTAATATTGGCTAATATTAGCACGCTAATGACTGACCACTACATTTCGAAAAAAGGCTGGAATGTCCATAATAATGAAGACAGTTATATAATTTATGCAATGTTTACCACCACATTAAACATTATAATAAATATACATTAACAAGTCATATATATCATTAACAATAACTTTATTAATAAGTAAATATTGGCTAAATAGCACACAAACTCAACAGATCAATACAGTAGTCATGCTTCACTGTGTCTATGTGTGACTGTGTCCTGACAGGTTGGATGAATGTTGCAGGCTCAGTACAGTCCAGTAATCAATTGTCACTGCTTCATAATGTAATGTTCTGAATTTTAACATGAACTTGATGAAGTAATGTTCATAAATTGTTCACAGTATTCCGTCGCTGGACCCAAATGCAAGACTGCTTTCTGCGTTACTCCCCATGGGAGTCAAGTCATGAAGAAGAAGAAGTCTGGTGTGCTCACAATGCAGTCTTTTTGTAATATTGGCAGTTGATTGTCTCATAGTTTAATGCCAGTAGACTGCAAGATCTGTGTCACTGCATGTAATTGCGAATATCTGAAATAAAAAGGCCATCGTGTACCATATTTTGATAACTGTTTTGATTCTGCATGCAAATCTTGTGAAATAATTTTCTTATCCTTGCAACTGTTACTCAAGAGAGCAGAGTGAAATGCTATAATAATGCATTATGTCAGTTGTCACACAATGAAACGAATTATGTTACATCTGTCCAAGGCATTATGGGTTATATTACATTTTACAAAATGTTGTGCAGTGACTGTTTATCTTGAAACATTTTTAAAAACAAATTAAGTTGGATAATTTACGTATTTGATGTAAAAAAAATTCTAAGAAATTGTTGATTTAATATGTAACAATAATTATTTAAAATTATTGCATAATGAAATTTATATTATTTCTAAGTCTAAATAAAAGCATAACCATAAATAATGGCATAATGATAAGCCATGCTAAACCCAAGTCAAGACTGCCAAGCCCAAGGCAAGAGTAAGCAGTAACCAGCCCTTTCCTAGTCTAAGGCTAGCCTAAGACTACCATGCTTGGCCCATAGTATCATAGTAATAGGCTATTAATTAAACAAAGTGAAAGTCTAGCAACTCTAAACTACTACTTTGACTGTTGTGTTGTAGTGATTTAATTTCAGTAATGTGGAATAAGTCACAATATGGCTCCGATGACATCATCACGATGTCGATGACGCGGCGCAAGTGGCTTAACCAATAGTCACAGAGAATACAGATCGGTCAAATAATCGTATCATGATTTTTGAATGGCTCAAAAACCATATATGGCGCCAGAATCCGCCGAAGATTTTTCAACACAGACTAGCATAAATCCCTATAGATCAGGCTAAACACTAAATCTTTTCTCTTAGACATACTTATATAGCTTAATCCGACCTGGTTCTGTATACGCGCATGCGATTTCATCGAAACGCAATGCCTGACAATGGTGAAACTTCAATTTTTTGGAACTGTTCAAAATCATAGATGGCGCCCGATTCCGCCAAAGATTTTTCAACACAGACTAATATAACCCTAGTAGATCTTGCTAAACACAAACGATTTCTTCTTATACTAATGCAAATGTGCTAACTTTACTAATGAAAAACAGCTATGTCGTCAAATCGATAAAATCTAGCTGATTATTTGGTCAAATTTGAAAAAGAAAGACACGTAAATAAACTTCGACTTACCAGCAAAATGAATCCATCAGCCAATGACGTCAACGACCAGATAAAGCGCGCGAATCCAAGAGTTAAAACAAAGCACTACCCGGGCGGTGCGTAAACGACACGGCTAAATCGTGAACGGATTGCGGCGCACGGAAAATTACGTAGCGAGCAGAATCGTTTGAAGTGCCTAGTGAATGGTGGAACTAACGCACTGAGGTATCAAAGTTAGGCAACAATCAAGTTATAACGGCAAAATCGAGGTGGGTCCGGGTTCGACACAAGTGCCTAGCAAGCATTGTTTCATAATACGACTGTAGATTTAAAGCTGGGTTAAACTTTGTTTTGACTTTGTAAATAACTTGTCGTGAGCGATAATGGGGACACTGTTAGATTAATTGTTTTCTTGTCAATACTTGTAGATGTATAGGAACTGTGTGCGTTTCACATGTTAAATGATACGTTTACATGTTAGTTATCATAAATGCGTTCCATGCGAACATGTTGCTTTGATTTGATTATGAAAAAAATGGATTTTTACCCCTTTCGTGGGCGCCGCCATATTCGGTGTTCTGACACTGTCGATCGGACGGACTGCTGAACACACACGTTCCTGAATTGTTTAGCAATATTTGTGACTTGTCTCCATGGTTTTCTTACTCAATGCCGCTTCGATCTTAGGTCTTTGTATTGGCTTCCTTTCTGATGTCGTATTATTTTAAATATATGTTCCGTTACTCATCGGGCACTTTTAAATAAATTTATATTCATTGCTTACTCCTTCTCGGAAGCCTTTGATAAGGTGCCCCATAATTAAACGACTGAACTACTACGGCATTCAAGGCAAGACACAAGACTGGATCCGGAGCTTCCTCTGTGATCGAACACAGCAAGTAGTTGTCGAGGGGGAGACTTCAACAACAGGCCAGGTGATCTACGGTGTGCCACAAGGATCCGTCCTAGGCCCAACTTTCTTTGTCATTTACATCAACGACCTGTGCGATAACATCAAGACCAAGGCTAGACTATTTGCTGACGACACGATACTATATCACACCATCCACAGCACTGCTGACACTCGTCAAATACAACAGGACCTCAACACCTTGGAGGAATGGGAGAGAAAGTGGCAGATATGCTTCATTATATCAAAGTGTCATGTCCTATCAGTCACAAAGAAGCGCAAGCCCATCATAGCAACGAATTCACTTCGTCGGCATGCAGCCCTTGGAGAGAGTCACCAGCGCCAAACACCGCTGACCTCCACTGGGGAAACCACATACAGACCACCACTGCCAAGGCAAACCGTACAAGTGCTTTCATATACAAAAACCACAGGTGCACTCACATTGCTACAAATGACTGGTCCGCCCCGTGCTGGAGTACGCCTAGCTCTGTCGTGTGGGATCCCGACCAACAACACCTGGTAAACACCATCGAAGCTGTCCAGCGCCGTGCCGCAAGGAGAATTTACTATGATTTTAACCACTATACCAGCGCCACAGAACTTGTAAACAGACTACAACTGCAGACCCACCAAGAAAGAAGAACTGTCAACAAGGCCACCTTTAATTATATACAAGATAATGAGTGGACTTGTGGACATCACGTCAACTGAGGATACACTGACAACAAGCAACCGTATCACCAGGGGACAGCCAAACAAGCTCCTGCCTCACTCCAGAACAAACACGTACGCACCTCCACTCCTTAATTCTTCCCCTCAGCCATCCGTCTGTGGAATAAGATCCCCGACAAAGCGTCCTCGGCCAGCACCCTCGCAGCTTTCAAAGCGGCAGTTGAGGCCTGGGTAAAAAATACCATCTAGACGTACCCTCTTAAAAAAACCTCCAAAAAAAAAAAAAAATTATCAACCCCTTTTAAACTGCGTATGCGCGCAACTGTGGAATATTCTTCTGCATAGAAGTAACCACAAGACTGTGAAGAAGAAGAAGAAAGCCTTGTTATTGACATGCGTTGTCATTGTACTGGCCAACACTCATACGTGGAGTCAAATAGTCAGGGGTTGGGTATGCGTGAAATTTAGCTATTGCGTCTGATAACGAATTACGAATTTTCAAAACTTTGTACGAAAATTATATTTTTGTAGAGAGAAGTCGTCAATGAAGAACAAAACGTGAAGTTTTCGAATATTATGACGCATTTTTTTAATTTACATAAACACAAGGAAGTTCAACTTTGTCTGCGCCAGAGCTAGATCCTGTTTGACACATATACAGGTGAAACATATTCTGTTGCTGTTAATTGTTTTATTTCCACGTAGAACGCATGATTTAAATTACGCGTGCATGCAGTGAAACCGACAACAAAAACATCGTCTTGAGAAAGCAACAGAAACTCGTAACTAGCACACTAGCTGTTCCAATATTTTGCCACCTGTTCCGTTTGCTGCGCGAGCACGAAGTCTACGATATGCGTGCCAACGCCACCGCAGTATTGAGGTGATTTATATATATATATATATATATATATATATACCTGCCAACTTCTTTTGTCTGAATTCCGGGAGATTCATCATCATCTCTTGTCGCGATTTTCGTCGCACGTACTGCCACGGATCTTGACATCGGAAGACGGGGGGGGGGGGGGGGGCGCTGTTGGAGATTTGATGCGAAAATCCGGGATATTTGATTGTATTTAACAAGATTGCCACCCAGAAAATTAACTCTAGATGGCAGATGGACAAGGAAGCCTTTTGGCTTATCGAAAGTCCAATATTTTTTATCTACGTGTATCCCACCCTTTTAAGGTATATATGTGTCGATTTTATGTTTAAACATATTCACGCTACTAGCACCAACACAATCAGGAGACAATCTGTTTCAATTATTTACAGTCCTTTGTGAGAATGAGAACTTTCTTATATCTAATCTACACTGCTCTTTTATTAATGTAACTTCATGTCCTGTAGTCTTCTTAACTGAAAAAAAATATTTCTATCAATATTTTCAAAACCATTCAATATTTTAAACACTTCTATCTGATCTACTATCAATCTCATGGTCTCTAGTGTTGTTAAACCACATTTTAGGGGTATTTCGTAACTAAAATCCCTCAGTTTTGGTATTATGTTAGTTGCTTTCCTTTGCACTTTTTCTAGCAAATATATGTCCTGCCTGCGATATGGCCTCCACGCTTGAATACAATATTTTAAATGCGGCCTAACTATTGTCTTGTACAGCGGTATTATTAGCTCTTTTTCCGTATACGTTATGTATTTGATTTCCCTTTGAAGCGGCAATACCGCATTGCTCTGAAATCTTCATATCAGCACTAATGGTTAACCCTAAGTCCTTTTCTTTTACAGTAGTACTTAGTACAAAACCTCCCATTGTATATTGTACATCTTCGTTCCCATGTCCTGTTTGGAGGCATTTACATTTCCCAAAATTGAACAACATTTGCAATTTTTCAGACTATTTTTATCAATCTGCCAAGATCATTTTGTAAATACTGTGTATCTTCATCACGTTTAATCCTTCTAAACAATTTTGTGTCATCCGCAAATTTCAACACCTTGCTTGTTATATCGTCGTCCAAATCGTTGATATATATATTAAGCATAATATAGGTCCCAGTACTGATCCCTGTGGTACCCCACTCAAAACTGATTTCCAGTTTGAAGCCTCCCCATCAACTACTACACGTTGTCTTCTGTCTATTAGCCATTTTTCTATCCAGTTAATTAAACCATTTCCTATGGCATAGACCTTTGGTTTAAGCAGTAATGCAGAAAATCTAAGTAGATTATATTTACTGGTGATCCCTCGTCTACCCACTTAGTGATATCTTCCAAAAAAACATAACATTTGTTAAGCATGACCTCGCTTTTAGAAATGGCAAAAAGCTTGAAACAGTCCAGCTTTAAATACCTGGGTGCAATAATCACAGATGTGTCGTCTACACGTGAAGTGCTGTCCAGGATTGCACTGACAACAACTAAAAACCATCTCGAACAACAACAATTAATTAACATCTCGCTCAGCTCCAAAGCCAGACTGATGCGCACCCTTGTGATATCAATCTTCCTTTACGGTTACAAGACTTGGACCACTACAGCTGACATGCAAAAAAGAATCCAGGCCATATGGAGGTCAGATACTACCGCAAGATCCTGCGCATCTCATACAAAGACCACATCACCAACGAATATACCTGTCAACTCTCCCGCTATTTCCGGGTTTCCAGGAATACAGGCAAATCTCCAGGATTTTCGCTGAATATTTCCATCAGCACCCTCCGTCTTCCGATGTCATGAGTCGAGTAGATCGAGACAGCAGATAAGCTGAAAGGCTGAAATTACGGCAAAAAATACGACGGCGAGGCGGCGAAATTTTTTCGATGTACCATAATTATTTCTAGATGAAAAAAAAAATCAAAAGTGTGAAAACGCAGATTTTAGCACACACAGAGCTCTATATACTGTTGCATACATGTTAATTTGTGAAAAGTAATAATATTTTCTTACATGAAATGTCATCAGTATATTGATACATCATCATAGTGCTTGACATTAGACGCTACATGGATTTGTTGGATTTCCACTAATCGATATAGCTGGAAAGATGTCAAGTTTGTTTGGCATGCTAATAAAGATGGGGACGATTTGGTAAGGGTGGATATTCTCCCGGATGTTTTGCTTCCCTGTGAGTGTGAAAGCGCGAAACGAAACGAAACGAAACGAAACAGCAAGTTTTTGTGCTAAACGGATGCGTACAAGTACAATGGAGACGATGAAAGGATGACACCAACACTCAGCACTTTACAAACGCTAGGTATGGATGCTGGCATTTATAGATCGTTGTGCGTGTTGCTCTAGCCGTAACTGGCTAATTAATTTGGGTATCCATTAATTTGAGGGGGCGTGGCAGATCGTATATTCTTCTTCCGATACATTTTTTCTCGCAGGTAAGCATTATCAGGTATGTTTACGAGTGTGCAGGTGTCGGATGTGCCTTAAAATTTGGCCCACACTAAAAGGCGGACCGCGAACGGGCGGACCGGACGGACCACATTCACAAGGAATGATGCGTGCGATCTTTGTAGTTTGTTCCTTCTTTAAATTACAAGCGTTGTTGTTGTTTGCGCGTGCGTTCGTAAATATTGGAGTATCTTTTATTATTGTATTATATCACAATATTAACAAATCTAAACATAATACCTGAATGGTGTACGCATGCCAATGGTGTAACTTGCATTTAGAAAGAGTCAGTTTATTTAAATCGTTTGATGTAACAACTCATTTAACGGTACATGTTTTCACGGGACACTATATCAGTGTATCAGTATCACCTGTTATTGAATGCTGACCTTACTGAAACAATTACGATAGACTCAGGTGAGGAATTCTGAGGCTCCAGCAGTCTTTGGATTTTGCTTGATCTATTGTATAGTGTATTCTGATTCAATTTTTAAATACTTCCCACATTTTGTGGACACAAATCTTGGTTGTATGGAATTTAGTTATGTATTTAACTTTCTTGGCATGTCATCAGAATAGTTGTCACTGATTCATGCATAAATTCATAGCAGCTGCTTATTATACTATTTGACATGTGGTTTGTAGTTAATTGTACACATCATCAGAGCAATCGTGAAAATAAATACAAATAAACAACAAATCCAAGAATTGTTATATTATTAATTCCACTGTTGTGTTAATTTTGTAACATCATTAATGTCTTCTCATATTTCCATGCATAATTAATGAAAGACATCTCAATGTTTATAAACGAATGCACAAGAGCGCACTCGAAGGAACAACGCATGTAAACATGGAACGTAGAGATTGCGCGCATCCTTGTGAATGTTGTCCGCCCATTCGTGGTCGGCCTTTTAGTGTGGGCCTTAAAACTGTGCCTTAATTCTCGGCTTTTTCTTCCTAACTACTCACCTACCTCTCTGTCGTTGTCTGCCACAATTCGAATGCATGTTTGTAAAGGTTCCTCCTACACGCCGGGCTACGATCAAAGTCTTTGGAGGTCATAGACATAGTTCAGTATGATCTGAGACTTGTTACGTCTCATGTCTCATAGCCAAGTATACCTGAACTGCAAGCTGCCTCCCACCATTGTATCTCACAGTGAGATCTACCCTGATCGCCAATTATTTTTCATAAACTTGATGGTAGTAAATCCAAGTGCAAACTGTTGAAGGTAGTATGTTGTTGTTAACAACAATGGAATTTCACAGTTATCAAATTACCCTGTCTGTCATGATGATACTGTTCATTTTTATGCAAGTATCATTTATCGATCAAAGTAGCCCAACATCCCCCCTGCAAAAGAGCAACATAGGTGTCCCCTCCAGCACTCAAAGTGCTTTCTGTGCTCTCAGTCGTAATTTTTGCAAACCACTCGGACAAAAACTCAACATTCAGAAATGCTCAACACATCTTATTGTCCTTCTGCTTCTCTCCGGTGATACTGAGGTAAACCCAGGCCCCCGTCCAATCAAATATCCATGTCCCCTCTGTAACAAGGCACCAAAATGGGGACAGCATTGCCTTCAATGTGACCAATGCAGTGGTTGGTAATCGTATCACATAGACTGCATGGACATGCCTAGAGAAATATTTCAAAAATATGCCAACACCAGCAGTACTTGGATATGCTACATGTGCGGATTACCTAACATTAGCCCACAACTATTTAGCCAACTATCTGGTCTATACATGTACATCAAACCCCTTCGATAGTCTGAACAACACAATCCAATCTGAGGACCCGTTAGAGACAATAGGGTCCCCTTGCCATATCATCACCAACTGCAAAACCAACTAAACCCAAAGACCAATGCAATCACAGACAAGGTAGCAACCATTAACTTAAAGCTCTAGTTGTTAACTGCGATGGATTATGTAATAGATTTCCGCAGCTGGAAACACTAACCAATCACCACAAACCAGTACAGAGTCGCACTTAAACAGCTTGATTCTCACATAAAAAATTACTCCACCAGGTTTTTCAACATACAGGAAAGATAGAGAAAATTCCAGAAAAGGAGGAGTTTTTATCATGATAAAAGACAACCTTATTGCATCAGCATGCAACATTGTTACCACTGATGCCGAACTGACATGGGTAGGAATTAATTTCCAAGAGAACAAACTAATCATAGGATCTTTATACAGACCACCAAACTCAGCTCAAGTTAATATAGAACAGTTAGCCACCTCTCTAAGAGACAAAAACACCAAGTTCAAGAATGCTGTACTACCGGGTACTTATCGAAGGAGATATCAATTTACCTGATATAGACTGGAATGACTGCATCATTAAACCAAATGCCGCAGAATCGTCAACATGTAACCTCCTGCCAGATGTCTGTACGGAATTCTTCCTGGACCAGTTGGGCAAAAAACCCACATGGGTCCAAGGTACAACTAAAAACATTCTCTACTTAGTCCTTACGACTCACCCAAATTTTGTTGTTCAGTGCAAAGTTGTTGCTGGCATAAGTGACCACAAGGTCATCTCATTCTCCATTAACACCAAGCCAAACCTAAACAAGAAGATTACACGGAAAGTATTTTGATTTGGTAGGGCAGATATGGCCAGCATGAAAGCAGACATGGTAGCTTTTCAGCACTCGTTTTTCAGTAGTGAGCCACCGTACGTCTCGCACTGTCCAGGAAAACTGGGACATGCTCATCTCAGAAATAAAGGTTCTAATGAATAAACACATTCCAACCAAGATGACTTGCTCGAAGTGTATAAACCCACGGATTACTAGAGAGATCAGAAGAATGAGTAAAAAGAAACAAAGATTGTATACTAGTAACAGAGCACAAACATTGAGGACTGGAAGACTTACAAAGACTATCAAAAAGAAACCCAAAAGAAACAGTGCCACAAATACTGGTCCTTCCTAAACAATATGTTTGAAGACCCTAATGATAAATCAAACAAAGTCTTCTGGTGCTTCATTAAATCAAAGAAACAAGACTTGACCAATACATCTTCCTTAAAAAACGGATCTAACGTAATCTTTGACAGCAAAGGGAAAGCTAGCACTTTGAATGAACAATTTTGTTCAGTCTTCACCAATGAAAACACCTCCAACCTACCAATCATAAACGAACCTGATCATCCGCCAATCCATCACATCACAGTAATTCTGGATGATGTTCTAAAACTGCTACAATCACTGAACACTGACAAGGCCACTAGACCAGATGCCCTCCCGGCTCGCATATTGAAAGACCTTGCAGTTGAAATCTCTCCAATACTAACAGCCATATTTCCGCAGTGATTGGACACAGATCTAATCCCATCAGCCTGGAGACTTGCAACCATCACCCCAATTCACAAGAAAGAAGACAGGGCCACACCACCCAATTATCGCTCTGTGTCTGTCACAGCAATCTGCAGCAAGTTCATTGAACACATGTATAGTATTCAGCCAAGTCATGAAGCATTGTGATAATTGTAGTATTCTTACAGATACCCAGCACGGTTTCAGACCTGGCCGTTCCTGTGAATCACAACTAATTATCACAACCCAAGAACTTGTTAAATCCCTAGATGATCGCGAACAATTTGACGCAGTGATTCTTGACGTCTCCAATGCATTTGACCGAGTCCCTGACCAACGATTACTACTCAAACTGCACCACTATGGAGGCCCCCTACAGTAACTGCTGTGGATACAAAACGTCCTGACATCCCAATCCCAGTGAGTGGTGGTGGATGAAAAGTCTTCGGACTGGGTTCCCATCACCTCAGAAATCCCCCAGGGAACAGTCCTCGGCCCATTGCTTTTTCTATCCTTCATCAAAGCTGCGACAACAAGCCTACTTTTCACTTGTCCGTCCCCTCTTAGAATACTGTGTACTGTCTGACCCATACATCAAGACGGAGGTAAACCAAATAGAAAATATCCACAGCCGGGCAGCCAAATTTGTCCTGAACAATTATAGTCAGTGAGAAAGTGTGGCTGCAATGATTACCGGGGTAACCACCTCCATTGGAACTCCCATGAGAGAAGAAGACAACTCTCGTGCCTCCTCTTGATGTATAGGATCCAAAACCACCAGATTGCCATTAATGGTACCCACTACCTTGCCCCAATGCTCCTCACCAGTACAAGATATTATTATCCAAATAAATATAAGATTATCCCAGCTCGCATTCAGGTCTACAGCAATTCTTTCTTCCTACGTACTGTCTCCTGGTGGAATGTCCTCCCCGGGAATGTGTTGGTAGCTCCAACAATCCAGGCCTTCAGGGGAGCAGTTGTTTCACACTTCTGGTCCGTGTTTTTACTCGCACCTCGTTCATATTTACTCGCACTTTGTATATACTTTTTCTCGCACCTTCACATCTGGCACAGCACAGTTGTATACACACACACACACACACACACACACACACACACACACACACACACACACACACACACACACACACACACACACACACACACACACACACACACACACACACACACACAGACACACACACACACACACACACACACACACACACACACACACACACACACACACACACACACACTGGTGTCAAAATCCAAACTTATGGACTATGCTGATTAACTACGTAGAAGCAGAGATATCAATCAGACAAAATTGCAAGGGCCATAGAGTTACATAATTAATCATTGGCCAGTAGTCAAGTGGACGTTCTCTTATTCCTAATATGTGCTAGCCTATGACTATGTCTGCAGCCAGTGTGGGCAGTGTTCTCAACTGGTGTTGTTCCAATTAATCAATGTTATCGATGACAGTGATCAGTTGGTTCATGATTTCAATCAGTTAATAATCTTGTGTGATTGATGATTGTTTTTTTATTATAGGCCTGTAAAATTAGATTTGAGTGATACTGATAGAGATTGTCTTGGGTGACCGTTGGGACAGTTGGCCGTTAGAACAGGTGGAAACCCGTGTCCAGCAGATTTCACACCTGTACATATATGATAAGAATAATTAGAGCTACTGTAACTCCATCTGGTGGATAATGGAGCACAATTAATAGTCTATATTAATTATCATTTTGATAAATCTTCTGTTCTATTTTTCCTTAGTAGTTGTTACATTAATCAGTGTGATGTCGTTTTATATACTTGTTTAATTGGGACAAGCGGAATGCCAGGAATTCCGCAATGTTGAAGATGATTTGATATTGTAGCATTTTTTGTATCGCATCAAATGACTAGGGCACGACACTGATTTGGTTTTGTGTTGGTTATTTTGAAGCCTGTAATGGTTGAATTTCGGTTGTCATTATGACTTGTGTTCTGGTCGCCTACTGCAGGTAAAAATAGAGGTCACGTGACTGGTCATGTGGTCTTTGGTTGTGCTAGTTGGTTGGTTGCTCATTGCATGTACCTTATTGTAGTGTTAGAAACAGTCCGTGTCTAGCATCTAGTAGTTGCATGAGACAGGTGGTCGTATGAGACAGGTGGTTGCCTTAGACACAGATCATTGAGTCACAGATCATTGAGCCACATATCATGAGTCACATATTGTTGAGTCACAGATCATTGAGTCACATATTGTTGAGTCACAGGCCATTGAGCCAGAGATCATTGAGTCACATATTGTTGAGTCACAGATTGTTGAGACACATATCATTTAGTCATATATTGCACAGATCATTGAGTCACATATTGTTCAGTCACAGATCATTGAGTCACAGATTGTTGAGACACAGATCATTTAGTTATATACTGCATAGATCATTGAGTCATAGATTGTTGAGTCACAGTTTGTTTCCTGTTCAAAATTAAATAGGCAGTGGTATGACAGTACAGAAAGGATTGAATAACGCTAATGGAATTAGGTTATGTTTTCATGAATTGGGTTGAATCCGAAGTCTCGTCCCTAATATGGCCTTTCCGTAACACAACATTATACATGATTAAATCAGATGTGTTGTCCCCAAAACATCATCATAATACATTACTATTTATAATATATTTGTAAAATTTAAGCCAAAATTAATTGAATAGTTTGTTGGATGATTTCATCCAAATTAAATTGCACATTTGCACAAATCAGTTAGCATATCATAGTACTAGATAGGTTTGATTTGTAAAAAAATGATGAGAGTTGTAATCCTAAAAAATTGTGTATGTGTATTTTTGTCGACTGTGAAAGGTGTATTCAATTGGAGGGCAGACATGGTTTTCTGCCCCCCTCCCAGCAATAAAAAAAAAAAATTTCCAACGGCACCCCCTGTCTTCCGATGTCACAGTTGAGCCAACTGAGGCAGCCATGAGGTGAAGGAAGATATGAAGAATGAAGATATGGTGGCACAGCGACGACAATTTTTCAATGGTGCTGAAGCTCCGGTAGCCCCCCAAATATGTATTTTGTTCCTCTGCTAATGTCCCTCATACATAAAAATCTGTTGTGAACAAATTCACTGACAGCAGCAACATGTGCGGCTCTAGTACTCACATTCCCATCAGATGGCAGCAGTGTGCCTCGCTCTCGACGCTCCCAAAGTCGTGCATTTTTCATGAGGCAAAACTCTATTGATTTTCTGCGCAGTCGGTAGTTTCCATGGCATTTACGCAAGGACATTATGTCAGTCTGCCTCACGTATTGATCCGGCGGTGTTCCTGTTGATTGCAGACCGTTCGCTGGACATGACTCCGACCACTGGTAGTGGACATTGGTGGTGAGACCGCAGAACGCCAGCCAGTTGTGTTGGTAGGTACATAGTCGTTGTGTTTGTGTCTTTGTGTTCTGTATATATGTAGAATAGCGTGTTTTTATAGTAGGAATTAGTTATGCTTGTTATGATGGGATGACAGATTGCAGGTTGAAGGGGGGAGGAGGGTCCAGGTGAGTTGAAGGGGAGTCCAGGGGTTTGGTGGTTATGGTATGACGGAAATGGAAGATTGTCACCAGTTAATACATTTTTTTATAATATTTGTGAAAGGGATTGCTGTCCAGGGCTGGGTGTAATGCTTATGTGGCGGGGAATATGGGCACTTGTGTAAACGCCTGCATGCTGACATGCACACAACATGCATGTATGAATGCACGGATGCACAAACACGTATACACACACACAGTCACACATGTAAGACACACCCACCCACACAAACATACTCACACACACATGCACACACACACACACACACACAGTCACACATGTAAGACACACCCACGCTTACACACATGCACGCACCACGCATGCACGCACACACACACCACATTTCCAAGAACCTGTGTATGTACAATGATATTGTACTTGTATATAACACATTGCAACAGTGTATGACAGTTTTGGACACCAGGAACCAAACCGCAACTTTCACATGGTTGTCATTAGCATATTTGTAAACAGACTTTGGCAACACCATTTTTGACAGTATTTAAGGGTGATCCCCTAGCTTGCACAGCCTCAAAATACATTAAGCATTACATAGGGGGGGGGGGGGGGGGGCATCCTTACATATCACAGGACAAATTAACTACTTTCATCTAGTGAGTGAACCATATCTTCATGCAAAGTATTACTAATAGCGATTTTGGATCATAAAAATCTTAAGTACCCACCATGTACAGGGTGGGGGAGTTTGAACCAGAGCTAAATGCAGAAGACATTTTTACCTTATGAGACCAACCTTGAGTACACTGCTTGAGACTGGGGTATGCAGCAGCAGCGATACTGTCAGCATGTTTAGTTCCTGTTTGTCATGGTGGTGAGTTAATCTTCGATATAATCTAATTACAGTTGATTGGATTCATGGCTTAACACTGTAACCTCACTGGTTGGGTAATTATGCTAGTCAGTGTCATCTAGGTGTTATATGGGGGTTATTATTAGCACTTCTACTAATTCGTAATTGCAAACATGTTTCAGCTTTCTGTTAGGGATCATCTCAAAACATCAATATCCAATATCAGATGAAATTACTTTCATCTGGTGTCAGCCCCCACCCCTACCCCTACCCCTACCCCTGAGACGAAAGTTTGTAAACATTAATATGATGGTACCAATATAGTCACAATGTCAGTCTGAAGTGTAAAATATCAATGTCTGATGCCAGATGACACTGCCTCTGACCCCCCCTCCCCCAAACAAAAGTAATTTTGTCTGGTATCAGACATTGACATTCTGAGATGATCCCTTACATATACACATGTTTGCTAGAACGCGACCAGTGATAAGTTCTGATAACACATTTTAGACATCTCAGTTTCGATACAATATTATTACAGAATGGGCTTTTGAACCATTTTGTATTGACTGATGTGATATAACCTGTCAATGATCCTGAACTGGGATTAACCCAGTCTGACATTGATCTGGTATGATATTGATCCTCTGAGAGACTAACCCAGTGTTAGTCTGAAATTGGCCCAGTTTGAGTCTGAGCTTGGTCTAGTCTGAGATTAACCAAGTCTGAGATTGACTCAGTCTTAGATTAATCGGTACAAACTGGTCTGGTCAGATTTTTATCTAGTCTGATATTGAGATTGATCCAGAAAAGGAGAGGATTCAGATTGGCTATTATATTTGCAAAGTCTATGTATAGAATTAATTCATGTGTAACATGGAAATCCTTGTTGGCAGGAAAGAAACAACTGAGCAGCAGATGGTGTCCATGAATGACGTGTATTACCATAATTAATTTATGTATTCGGTCACTGTTCTTTTTTTAGACACCCTAAAATCTAAAAAAAATATTTTATGTAGTGTTTGTTTTTGGACACCTGTTCTTTTTATGTATCCGAATACACACAGTACATAATGACCATTTGTGGATACCAGAAATAAGAATTTTTTGTACTGGATGTTTTCGGACAACTGAAAATTTTATTATTTCAGATGTCTAAATACATCCTGTCTTTACAGCAATCACTGTAGCTGGTGCTTTACATCCTGTCTTTACAGCAGTCACTCTAGCCGGTGCTTTACATCCTGTCTTTACAGCAGTCACTCTAGCCGGTGCTGTGCATCCTGTCTTTACGGCAGTCACTCTAGCCGGTGCTGTACATCCTGTCTTTACAGCAGTCACTCTAGCCGGTGCTGTGCATCCTGTCTTTACAGCAGTCACTCTAGCCGGTGCTGTGCATCCTGTCTTTACAGCAGTCACTCTAGCCGGTGCTGTACATCCTGTCTTTACACCAGTCACTCTAGCCGGTGCTGTACATCCTGTCCTTACAGCAGTCGCTCTAGCTGGTGCTGTACATCCTGTCTTTACAGCAGTCACTCTAGCCGGGGCTGTACATCTTGTCTTTACAGCAGTCACTCTAGCCGGGGCTGTACATCCTGTCTTTACAGCAGTCACTCTAGCCGGGGCTGTACATCCTGTCTTTACAGCAGTCACTCTAGCCGGGGCTGTACATCCTGTCTCTACAGCAGTCACTCTAGCCGGTGCTGTGCATCCTGTCTTTATGGCAGTCACTCTAGCCGGTGCTGTACATCCTGTCTTTACAGCAGTCACTCTAGCCGGCGCTGTGCATCCTGTCTTTACAGCAGTCACTCTAGCCGGTGCTGTACATCCTGTCTTTACAGCAGTCAATCTAGCCGGCGCTGTGCATCCTGTCTTTACAGCAGTCACTCTAGCCGGTGCTGTACATCCTGTCTTTACAGCAGTCACTCTAGCCAGTGCTGTGCATCCTGTCTTTACAGCAGTCACTCTAGCCGGTGCTATGCATCGTGTCTTTACAGCAGTCACTCTAGCCAGTGCTGTACATCCTGTCTTTACAGCAGTCACTCTAGCCGGTGCTGTACATCCTGTCTTTACACCAGTCACTCTAGCCGGTGCTGTACATCCTGTCCTTACAGCAGTCACTCTAGCTGGTGCTGTACATCCTGTCTTTACAGCAGTCACTCTAGCCGGTGCTGTACATCCTGTCCTTACAGCAGTCACTCTAGCCGGGGCTGTACATCCTGTCTTTACAGCAGTCACTCTAGCCGGTGCTGTGCATCCTGTCTTTACAGCAGTCACTCTAGCCGGGGCTGTCCATCCTGTCTTTACAGCAGTCACTCTAGCCGGGGCTGTACATCCTGTCTTTACAGCAGTCACTCTAGCCGGGGCTGTACATCCTGTCTTTACAGCAGTCACTCTAGCCGGGGCTGTACATCCTGTCTTTATGGCAGTCACTCTAGCCGGGGCTGTACATCCTGTCTTTACAGCAGTCACTCTAGCCAGTGCTGTACATCCTGTCTTTATGGCAGTCACTCTAGCCAGTGCTGTGCATCCTGTCTTTATGGCAGTCACTCTAGCCAGTGCTGTACATCCTGTCTTTATGGCAGTCACTCTAGCCAGTGCTGTACATCCTGTCTTTATGGCAGTCACTCTAGCCGGTGCTGTGCATCCTGTCTTTACTGCAGTCACTCTAGCCGGTGCTGTACATCCTGTCTTTACAACAGTCACTCTAGCCAGTGCTGTACATCCTGTCTTTACAGCAGTCACTCTAGCCGGTGCTGTACATCCTGTCTTTACAGCAGTCACTCTAGCCGGTGCTGTGCATCCTGTCTTTACAGCAGTCACTCTAGCTGGTGCTGTACATCCTGTCTTTACAGCAGTCACTCTAGCCGGCGCTGTGCATCCTATCTTTACAGCAGTCACTCTAGCCGGTGCTGTGCATCCTGTCTTTACTGCAGTCACTCTAGCCGGTGCTGTGCATCCTGTCTTTACAGCAGTCACTCTAGCCGGCGCTGTGCATCCTGTCTTTACAGCAGTCACTCTAGCCGGCGCTGTGCATCCTGTCTTTACAGCAGTCACTCTAGCCGGCGCTGTACATCCTGTCTTTACAGCAGTCACTCTAGCCAGTGCTGTACATCCTGTCTTTACAGCAGTCACTCTAGCCAGGGCTGTACATCCTGTCTTTACAGCAGTCACTCTAGCTGGCACTGTACATCCTGTCTTTACAGCAGTCACTCTAGCCGGTGCTGTACATCCTGTCTTTACAGCAGTCACTCTAGCCGGTGCTGTACATCCTGTCTTTACAGCAGTCACTCTAGCCGGTGCTGTACATCCTGTCTTTACAGCAGTCACTGTAGCCGGTGCTGTGCATCCTGTCTTTACAGCAGTCACTCTAGCCGGGGCTGTACATCCTGTCTTTACAGCAGTCACTCTAGCTGGTGCTGTACATCCTGTCTTTACAGCAGTCACTCTAGTCGGTGCTGTACATCCTGTCTTTACAGCAGTCACTCTAGCCGGTGCTGTACATCCTGTCTTTACAGCAGTCACTCTAGCCGGTGCTGTACATCCTGTCTTTACAGCAGTCACTCTAGCTGGTGCTGTACATCCTGTCTTTACAGCAGTCACTCTATCCGGGGCTGTACATCCTGTCTTTACAGCAGTCACTCTAGCCGGTGCTGTACATCCTGTCTTTACAGCAGTCACTCTAGCTGGTGCTGTACATCCTGTCTTTACAGCAGTCACTCTAGCCGGGGCTGTACATCCTGTCTTTACAGCAGTCACTCTAGCCGGTGCTGTACATCCTGTCTTTACAGCAGTCACTCTAGCTGGTGCTGTACATCCTGTCTTTACAGCAGTCACTCTAGCTGGTGCTGTACATCCTGTCTTTACAGCAGTCACTCTATCCGGGGCTGTACATCCTGTCTTTACAGCAGTCACTCTAGCCGGTGCTGTACATCCTGTCTTTACAGCAGTCACTCTAGCCGGTGCTGTACATCCTGTCTTTACAGCAGTCACTCTAGCCGGGGCTGTCCATCCTGTCTTTACAGCAGTCACTCTAGCCGGGGCTGTACATCCTGTCTTTACAGCAGTCACTCTAGCCGGCGCTGTGCATCCTATCTTTACAGCAGTCACTCTAGCCGGTGCTGTGCATCCTGTCTTTACACCAGTCACTCTAGCCGGTGCTGTGCATCCTGTCTTTACAGCAGTCACTCTAGCCAGTGCTGTACATCCTGTCTTTACAGCAGTCACTCTAGCCGGTGCTGTACATCCTGTCTTTACAGCAGTCACTCTAGCCGGTGCTGTACATCCTGTCTTTACAGCAGTCACTCTAGCCGGTGCTGTGCATCCTGTCTTTACAGCAGTCACTCTAGCCGGCGCTGTGCATCCTGTCTTTACTGCAGTCACTCTAGCCGGCGCTGTGCATCCTGTCTTTACAGCAGTCACTCTAGCCGGCGCTGTACATCCTGTCTTTACAGCAGTCACTCTAGCCGGTGCTGTACATCCTGTCTTTACAGCAGTCACTCTAGCCGGTGCTGTACATCCTGTCTTTACAGCAGTCACTCTAGCCGGTGCTGTGCATCCTGTCTTTACTGCAGTCACTCTAGCCGGTGCTGTGCATCCTGTCTTTACAGCAGTCACTCTAGCCGGCGCTGTGCATCCTGTCTTTACAGCAGTCACTCTAGCCGGCACTGTGCATCCTGTCTTTACAGCAGTCACTCTAGCCGGCGCTGTGCATCCTGTCTTTACAGCAGTCACTCTAGCCGGTGTTGTGCATCCTGTTTTTACAGCAGTCACTCTAGCCGGCGCTGTGCATCCTGTCTTTACAGCAGTCACTCTAGCCGGCGCTGTGCATCCTGTCTTTACAGCAGTCACTCTAGCCGGTGCTGTGCATCCTCTCTTTACAGCAGTCACTCTAGCCGGCGCTGTGCATCCTGTCTTTACAGCAGTCACTCTAGCCGGCGCTGTGCATCCTGTCTTTACAGCAGTCACTCTAGCCGGTGCTGTACATCCTGTCTTTACAGCAGTC
Source organism: Escarpia spicata (assembly GCA_963995525.1). Classification (NCBI taxonomy): domain Eukaryota; kingdom Metazoa; phylum Annelida; class Polychaeta; order Sabellida; family Siboglinidae; genus Escarpia; species Escarpia spicata. The sequence continues at coordinate 3,969,090 of OZ023218.1, read as the reverse complement.
ACTCTAGCCGGTGCTGTGCATCCTGTCTTTACAGCAGTCACTCTAGCCGGTGCAGTACATCCTGTCTTTACAGCAGTCACTCTAGCCGGCGCTGTGCATCCTGTCTTTACAGCAGTCACTCTAGTCGGCGCTGTGCATCCTGTCTTTACAGCAGTCACTCTAGCCGGAGCTGTGCATCCTGTCTTTACAGCAGTCACTCTAGCCGGCGCAGTGCATCCTGTCTTTACAGCAGTCACTCTAACCGGTGCTGTGCAATGCAGTTCCTCTTTTTGTCATTTCCTGCATGTTCTTGACACCAAATCAATCCAACCAGATGATTAAAGGCAGTGTTCTGCTCTTTCTGGTCACTCCCAACTCCATTAGAAGTCACCCCCAGTGTCCACACTCTCTGATCCTCGTTCCGGATAACCATTCGTTGCATCTAAATGTTCTAATAAACATCTGTCAGTATTGTTGCACGACTCTGTCAAATCAACAGGCAGAGAAATGGGCGATCACATAGTATTTAGTGTAATGTTGAAATATGCTGGTTTTGTTACAAATTTCTCCATGGTCCCCACTACTGCCACTTTGAAATTGATAGTAGTTTTTTATTTATGGATATTTTGTCCTAATTTTTTGCATAAATAAAAGAGAAAATGTCAAATGCACTTATGGTTCTTGATATTAAAAGCAATGCATATAAAATTGTCTGTAACTTTGTCAATAATCTCTACTTGTATGGGCCTGGTTTCCTTTTTAATGTAGATCTTCATTTCGCCATATATCTGGGAATTGTCACTGTAGAGTTGTCCTTTAGTCATTGATAACTCCACAGGTGCAGTGGTATATGAGTATTATGGTCACCCACGGGACTGGACCAAAGTGGCCTTAATAGCGAGGTGACATTAATACTGAATTGTGGACTGAAGCATTACCGGAATTGGGAACATTTTAACAGCAATGAAGTATGTATTGTCATGTACGGTGTAGCGTATGTTTTATTAATGGATACAGGTATTTGTCTGATTAATTGATCAACAAGAACTTTGATTACAATTAGCATTTAGGTACACACACTCGTATGCATGCACCACACATGGCGCGGTGTTTGCATATTGATGCTGCTGATAGCGTTGTGGGTTTTGTTAGAAATTATGGGGCGCATAAATTTAGCTAATAAGTGTAATATTCTTGGTACAGTATATTATTTGCTGACATGATATTTCTTTTGATATTTACTGATTAAGATCAAGCAGGCATTGTCGTAAATGCAAACAGTTCGAACCTCTTAATTTTAGGTTTAGTTTTATAGAGGCGCCACGGGATATTTCAGGAAACCTATTGTCACTCAATCACGCCAGTAAAATAACATGATGATTTAGTTTAACAATTTACAAAACATATTGTTTTATCATTCAAAATCAAGACACCTATGCTGCTCCAAACAGATTTCATCAATTGTTAAACAAACATCCTGACACCAAACAGATTAAGCCATATTCAGTGTTATCAGCATCGAAGACAAATCTCACTGGCGTTGCTTCCAAGCCATGGCATCTGTAACATCTGCTTAGCCACTATGAATTTGACTTCCAATTGCAACATAGAAAGTGTAAAGACAACAGATAACAGGGGACTTGCATCTTTTGTATTGTTTTCAATATGTCGGTCGCATCGCATACCTGTCAAGTCCTGTGAAACAAAACAGTAGGCATGGCAGACAAAAACATAAATATCAGTAAAAACCATAATCTTTACATGTAAATGCCCATTGACACACGTAATAAAAAACATGTTTGTAAGTACAGGTACGCGAACATGAAAATGTGTTGGTGAGTGATCGTTCCGGGGAACTGCACGAATTGTACTGGAATTGTACCAGGCCCGGAACAGAGTGCGAACCATAAGGGAGTTTGATGAACGTGTCACTTGGTGAATTTACTGACAAAAATATAACGAACGCGATTAATTCGTTTAAAAATGTATCTCAAAACACAAGCATAAAACCGTATGGTTTTCCTACTACGCCCGTAGTTTTCATTTTATCAGTAAAACCATAGTGACCGTAGTACTTGACAGGTAGGCAGTTGCCGAGTAAACATCCAGACGCTAAGCTCATGGCTTCGCATTGTTGGAGTCGCCTTTGGTGCGCAGGCGCCCGGCCGCTGATCAGCCACATCAGCCGCCAATCTTGACTTTCCGGCTGTGATTGACTGTAAATGCGGGGGTAATCTGCGGGCAATTTCGTCGTTTTGCTATGGGTTATTGACCGTATTCCCGAATAGCAAGGTGACCGGATTAGCAAGACTAACGTCCTATCTTTTACTGTGTAAATAATTTGGGACTGTCCCAAGGTGACCTTAATAGCGAGGTGACTGGATTACCAAGGTGACCGTAAACCAAGGTTCGACTGCAGTAGCTGCAAAATGTGACAGATCCTGGGCATTGTTTCACTAATATAATGAGCTCTTAAGGAAAATCTCACATTAAACAGAATCCATTGTTAAATTTAAAGAGCTTTTCTCAAAATGTAAAAAAACACTGCTGTATTACCGAGGAGACTATTTCCATGACACACTGACAAAGAGGTCCCAGTGACGCACCCTGGTGTTAACAAGAGCACTGTTAAAGTGTTAAGGAGTGAAATATATGTTAAAGAACAAAATGTGGCTTATTTTCTCATAAGAATCTTAGGAAACTGACCAATTTCAAAACTTGTATTTTGTAAAGACAATAGTTGACTGGAACAAACTAAGCGAGTCGCAAGTGCATGCTAAAACCATAAACGATTTCAGCCGCTGATCTTGTGGCCCACATGTTGTGAACCCAGCCAATAGTGGCTTCTTATGATATAACCAATCAGATTCAGAAACAGTACCCAGGATTACAATGGCCACGGATTGTCAGTCACAGTCGAAGTCCATGAAAGTTGTCTGACGTTGTTGTATGTTCTTAGAGGATTGTCAGTCACAGTCGAAGTCCATGAAAGTTGTCTGACGTTGTTGTATGTTCTTAGAGGATTGTCAGTCACAGTCGAAGTCCATGAAAGTTGTCTGACGTTGTTGTATGTTCTTAGAGGATTGTCAGTCACAGTCGAAGTCCATGAAAGTTGTCTGACATTGTTGTATGTTCTTAGAGGATTGTCAGTCACAGTCGAAGTCCATGAAAGTTGTCTGACGTTGTTGTATGTTCTTAGAGGATTGTCAGTCACAGTCGAAGTCCATGAAAGTTGTCTGACGTTGTTGTATGTTCTTAGAGGATTGTCAGTCACAGTCGAAGTCCATGAAAGTTGTCTGACGTTGTTGTATGTTCTTAGAGGATTGTCAGTCACAGTCGAAGTCCATGAAAGTTGTCTGACGTTGTTGTATGTTCTTAGAGGATTGTCAGTCACAGTCGAAGTCCATGAAAGTTGTCTGACGTTGTTGTATGTTCTTAGAGGATTGTCAGTCACAGTCGAAGTCCATGAAAGTTGTCTGACGTTGTTGTATGTTCTTAGAATTTTTGACTGTGTTCCCAGCCACTCTTTGTTTCATCTCAGTGCGGATGGCATTTACCATGACCTTGAGGTGAAGTCAATCACATCAACTGTCAGTGGTCATTCATGACTTGCTCAATCACTGGCCCTTCTGGAAAACCAACATTTGATTATAGACGTATGTTCTTATTCAACGTAGTATCGTTGGGACAGCTCAAGGCACTTTACACTTGACTCCCTGGGAGACTTGTTCAATGAAACACCGTCTCGACTTCTCTGGGAAGCATTCAACCATGCTGCAATTATTTCATGAAGACTATTCGTACACAAACATCCACCACTCTTTATAGCCAGGTACTCATTCATTCAGCGCGTGAACTGGTGCAACGTAGAGAGAACGAACGTGCCCAAGGTTCGACACTGCAGCATGACGATTTGAACTGGAATTTTTCTATTGAGAGTCCAACGCTCCAGCCACCGTCCCACCACCCGCACAGTTATGCAGAATGCCACAGCAGTGATATCATGACAAATATTGGGCAGTTTGCGGTATTCATGTATTAGTGAAAGCAGGCCTGGAGAATGAGTGGTGTGGTGCATAGTAATCGCATTGTCGTGGCTTCCCACAGTTGGCGCATTTAGCAAGCGTTCTAAATGAATGAGACAGGTGGTTCGATCCATAGTTCATCCGGTTATCTTCTCAGGGCTTGATCTTGGAGATGTGGGCGTGTGTACTGCGACGACAACACAGTGGCTCTAGGTTGTGTGTGACATTTCTTGGTCACCCTTGGGGTTGGGCAAAAGTGACCTGATTAGCAAGGTGACCCTATTAGTGGGACTAATTTCCTATACTTTGTTGTATATGGAACAAATTTGTGACTCTCCTAGGGTGATCTTAATTGCGAGGTGGCTGTATTACTATGGTGACCATGAAGTGAGATTCGACTAAAGTTAACAAATATACAATTATACGAGTGCGGAGGGATCTCATGGGGTGGAAGGGGGAGTTTAATCACCCAATAGTTGTCAATGCTGAAATGTAAAAATTTAGAAAAAGTTGCCAAAGGAGAAGCTGTGGTCTATTGGCTCCCGTAGACTTACCACTGTATTAGTCAATCTCGGTCAAAACAAATAATTGTTTACCTCTCCCACTTAATTAAAAGGTAAGTATTCATTATCGATATTATTATTATTTAGTAGTTTGATTTAACTGGGGAATTTAATAGGTTATTTAATTGAAGATCTTATATAATTAATGTTGTTGTTGGAATGTTGTTTTGCCTTCAGCAATGGCAAAAACTTGTTTCGATCATCAATTCTACATTCTATTCTTAGCTAAAGGGCAGGTCAGCAGCATTGAATGTACCCTTGAATTGTCTGCCTGGATAGAAAGCAATACAATCTTGTGTCTGTGCTACGCACAATAAATAAAGAGGAATTTGCCAAGTTGGTTTACTAAATGTGGAGTGGGTCTTGTTTGTATTTGATAACTATTTTATGACAATGTTTCAAGTATTGTTAATCCAGACTACAATAATCTGGAAACTTTGGCGTCTTGGCATCATTTCAGAATTTCCAAAAGCTAAGGTTCCCCTTTAATGTGCATAAATCATTTATCTGGTAAACGTGTTTATTCATATATATATATATACTCTGGGTAATAATCTACAGCTAAACACAGTTAGATATGGAGATAGAAAGGAATAGGGATATATAAATATATTGATGGAAGTACAAAGATGGGAGATAAGTAGATGGATGGATAGAGAGAAGTGGAGAGAGAGAGAGAGAGAGAGAAAGAGAAACTAGAGAGATGTTGGTGGGAAACAGAGATAGGTAGAGAAAGGAAGAGGGGAGATAAACAGAGATACAGAAGTACAGCGAGGTACAAGGGAGGGGAGTGAAATAATAGGTAGAAAGACAAATTAAAACTAAGATGTATATTATACAATATTCATAGGTGTGAAGTCTCAACGTTTATCTGTGAGTCTCACAGGTTTTTACGATTTACACAAGCTCACGGCCGTGAGAGACGATGCTCACAGATTTCTGTAATTTTAGTATTTTAATTTTTGTTCAACCCTTGTTATAATGCGCCTCGTTAACTTACAATGTGGATTCGGATATAGCGCGGTTGGCCGTGGACCTCGAATTTCTGCCAAGTTGTCGCCACACTATCCACCACCAACATGTCTATTACGCTAAATGTGACTCATACACCACACTCTGGCGCACGTGCACTGTGTTTTGCATCTTGTTCCCCGCAGTGCCTTGGCGTCGCGGCGCTGGCTTGACGATTACTAGTATTGGTGGCGGCGCCCCGGTGGCATATTTTGAAACATAGTAAGGCGCCTCTCATTTCTTGGAACCTGACCACATACATTCCACTGCACTAGAAAATTATGGATGCACAACAAGCAAACAAGTGAAAAATTATACGGCTGTATTACAGCCATAATGAGTCCAGCTATTCGATGGCATAATAACCAATTTGAAGCTTGGCGTGCATCATGCCTGGTGCGCAGTGTGTTTGCGCGACTTAAAGGTCGCGGCGTCGGGCATACATGCTGTTTGTGGGCATATCAAGTCAAAATTGCATGCCAGGCAATTGAAGTCAGCGCGACAACACACATCGATGGCTTCTTTTTTCAAGGCGAGGGCGGTCACTCCTGATTCGACCATGAAATCTGAGGTGATTTTCGCATGTTTTGTGGTGGAGCACAACCTCTCAGCAGTCTCAGTCTGCCACACAGCAATGCAGGCTCTGAGAGAGCGCTCTCGATGGTTCGCAAGATCTACACCAAGACATGTAAGAGCTTGCCCGTGGACACGATTACTGCTTTCATGCAATGCAAGATGAACTGTGACATTGCTTTCTTTGATGTGACACCACAGATGCTGGGCATCCCACCAGTACAACCTGCACATACTCAGGGTTGTCACCTCTGAATATTACAGATGTAGATAGGAAAGAAATGCCGGTCTGTGCCATGTCTACATTGCATTGGATCTGTCCATGTTCTAGTTATGTACACAATGTATAGGGAGAGAGGAAATAAATTAATTCTCGTCTGTGCTCATGTTTAGATTGTATTCAATCTGGACATGTTCTAGTTAAAAGGTAAGTTCATATATAGTACTGCATCCAGTCTTGGTGACTGCTCAAAGCGCTTTACACTTTACTGAGTTTACTCCTTGGCAAACCTATTCAAATGAACATCATCTTGACTTCTCTGGGAAGCATTCAGCCATGCTGCAATTAATGCGCAAATACTATTTGTACACAAATATCCATCACTGTCTATAGCCAGGTAGTCATTCATATTGCTTAGTGATCTGGAGCAATGTCGAGTGAACAAACTTGCCCAAGGTTCGACACTGCAGCACAGGATTCGAACCCGGGTTCTCTCGATTGAGAGTCCAATGCTCTAGCCACTGTCCCACTGTAGTATACCATTATGCTTTCCTTCTCCATGTTATAGTGGCTGATCTTAATGGATGAATCAATACATAAATGGACACACTTTGTGGCCATACCATTACACGACTGCCAGTTGTTAGTGATAGCATGCCGCTATTCATTGTCGTCAGGCGATGGAGATGAATTAAACTGAGCACTATAAGTTGAAAGTGATAGCAGTGGACATTATCTGAGGTTGGTCATATTGTATCTACTCGTGGGGGTCAGGCACATTGCACATCCTGTCATAAATGTAGGGCACAGTAAAGTTGGCACTTGTATGGGAAATTTCAATAGTTTATCTAATGTGAGACATGTATTAGTTGTGCTGTAGTATTATCATCGTGCCTGGGAGTAGAAGTTATTGGCAGTGAAATGGTGCATTTTTGAAAAAGGTTAAATGCAAAGGGACGCACAATGTTAATTAGGCTGTTTTCACCATTATGTTATTGTGATCTTATAGACTTGAGCTCATTCTGACTGCCCTTTTAATATTTCTGCTGTCAATCACAGTAATAATAATAATAAAATACAATATTTATGTAGCGCCATAATCACATAATCACATAAGGCTCTATAGTGCTTTAAGGTATAGTGGATGAAACAACACAGTTGACTTCAGGTTTAGTAGATCAAACTATTGAATGTAAGATTGCAACCAATAGGATACTGTCAGTTATATAATGTCACTCGTAAATACCAACACTCTGGCAGTATACGTGCCTGATTGGGCCATTTTTGATATTTTACACACTGCAACTGTTTATTGTTGAACGTTTTTGTTGCTTCCCATATATATATATCAGACAGCACCCCATAAATGATAAATTTTGGTGATTGTATCTTGTGGAATGCTTACAGAAACCTTAATTATTATTATACAGAGTTATTTCTGGATGTTCATTTCTAACAAAAAGTGGATTTGGCAGTAGCTGGACTGGAAAGAGATTGGCTGAAAACTCATACGAGCAGCTGCCAGTGGAAGTCTTGATTTGTGTTGCGCATGATTTAAGTGGTCTACTTTTGGCTTTGTTAGTAATTTCATTGATTCTTTTAGCTGCCGTAGAATTGCCACGGCGCTGTAATCTAATTTTAAAGCAATCCCTGGTATTGTACGGTCCATAATAAATCGTTGGTTGGTGCCTCAGACGTCCATTGAAAGATAAGTGAATACCATTTTATTGGGTCGATGTGTTATGGAACTGCAGGGGAACAATCATTTGAGTAAGTTACTGTAATATATGATAGTACTGCTCAGAAAGAGCAACCTAAAACAGTGAACCAGAACGACAGATTTTTATTATAAAGTTGGTGTACTGTAATTATTGTAATTACTGTAATGACTGTGTGTATTCGGACACCTAAAAATAATTCTCAGTTGTCCGAAAACACACAGTACAAATACAAAATATACAGTACAAATACAAAATATACAGTACAAATAAAAAATCTACAGTACAAATAAAAAATATACAGTACAAAGAAAAAATATACAGTACAAAGAAAAAATATACAGTACAAAGAAAAAATAAATATACAATACAAAGAAAAAACACAATACAAAGAAAAAACATACAGTACAAAGAAAAAATATACAGTACAAAGAAAAAATACAGTACCAAAAAAATATATACAGTACATAGAACAAATATACAGTACAAAGAAAAAATATACAGTACAAAGAAAAAACACAGTAAAAAATAACAAATATACAGTACGTAGAAAAACAGACAGTACAAACAAACATAGTATAAAGAAAAGCACATACTCCCTCCTTCCTTACCTCCCTCCCTCCCTGCTTCTCTTCCCTCCCTCTCTCCTTCCTTCTTTCCTGGAAATTCCCGCCCTCCTTTACTACCCTTTGTGATCTGAGTCAATGACCAAGCTCCCTTCCTCCATGTCACCCTGTCCCTAGAGATCTCCCTGCTAAGATCCTCCAGTAAACGGAGTCTCTCTGCAGCCTACTGTGACTGTATTACTTGCGTTGTACACAACATTAGACTTCAGTGTCATTACGTAGGCTTCATCATGTGTAATGACAATCTGTCAACAGTGCAATTACTGCATAGTTATGCTAATAACTGCTACCATCTTTACATGAATATCAGAATTGGAGTAGTCCACATGACAAACTAAATGGGGGTATGTGGAATCAAAATTGTGATAACATGTTCACTTATTTTAGAAAATAGCCTCTATACGTAGGAAAGACCTGAAGCAAATGATTGAAAACAGTAAGAATGATGTAGCCACTACATAAAAATAAAAAGTAATTACAGCTGTAGAAAGACTAAAGCAGGTAAGGCAGGGCAGAGTTAAATAAAAACAGTTGAGATGAACCAATGACAGACTGCTGCTGATATAAACCAATGACAGTCTGAACTGCTGATATCAACCAATGACAGACTGCTGCTGATATTGGCCAATGACAGACAGAACTGCTGATATCAACCAATGACAGACTGTTATAGATATCCATCAAAGGCAGACAGCTACTGATATCAACCAATGATAGACTGCTGCTTATATCAGCCAATGACAGAATTATATAAAGGAGAAGACTGATATCAAATAGATATAAAATGGCAAAATAACTCAACAAATGAAGTTTGAATAACTAAGAAATTACCCGCTATACCAGCCACATTTCACCTAACTTTGTACATTTACGATACAACAAACAATAAAATAATTGTCTTCTCCGACTACTTAATGCAGTGATCCTACACCACGGCCACCATTCTAGGAGCGTCCAAAGTCCAGCCACAACCATCCAAGATGTTGTCATTGTTAATTCATGATTTCCTGTTGGTGAGATAGTAATTAGTCTGATTACACGTCTGACGAGAGACTGTTAACTTGTCAGGTCGGCAACGAGCGAGGCGGGATCATGGACCACCTGGTGGCCAACCTGCTCAACCAGTATCTCGGCAAGTATGTCCTGAACCTCGCAAGCGAAAACCTCAATGTCGGCATCTTCAGCGGTAAGGCATCATCATTGTTGTTGCTGTGGTTGTTGCATGTTGTTGCAGTTTTTGCTTGCAAGTTGTTGTTGCTTACAGCTGTTGTTTGTAGATTTTTTTTGTGGTTGTTGCTAGTGGTTTTTGTTTGTGGTTGTTGCTTGTGGTTTTTGTTTGTGGTTGTTGCGTGCAGTTGTGATTGTTGCTTGTGGTTGGGGTTTTGGTTGTTAATTGCTTGCGGTTGTAGCATCTGATTGTTGCCTATGTTTTTATTTGTGGTTATTGATATTGGTTATGAGGATAATTTTTGTTTGTTGCTGATGTTGCAGGCACTTGTGGGTTGTATTTGTGCCTTGTGGTTGTTGCTTGTGGTTGTTGTCATTGTTGTTTGTTTCTTTATTGCTTGTGTTTGTTATTTGTAGTTTTTGCTTACATTTGTTTCTTGTCGTTGCTGATTGTATACATTGCTAGTGGTTGTTGCTAGAAGATATTACAGGTGGTTGTTGTAGAAGTTTTTGCTTGTCGTTGTTGCATGTGGTTGTTGATATGGTTATTGTTTGCAGTTGTTTGCAGTTGTTTATTGCTGATAGTGGTTGTTAAAAGTGGTTGTTGCTAGTGGTTGTTGCAAGTGGTTGTTGCATGTGGTTGTTGCTAGTGGTTGTTGCTAGTGGTTGTTGCTAGTGGTTGTTGCACTAACACCTGTATTGGTGACGTCATCAATCCTCCCCTGGCCACAAACCTGACAGCTGTAATGACCGAACTCTTCTGCAGTGTCAATCAGAGAACTGACCAGTTCTGATGTGGTGATCACCACACCTGTTGTGTGGCTGAATCATTCCACTAATTGCATTCTCATCCCTAATGGGCAAGTCAAGTTTCCAGTAACTTGAGTCTTGTCACAATGGAGCATGCTGTCATTCTCCCATCTCCTCTCCAGCTCATTTCCCGCGGGAGGGGAAACAGAGCAGAAGTGTAATCCTCTGGGAAGACTTTGTGACTTCTTAGTCTAATGCGGTCTTTGATCACTTCTTTTTCAACTGCTCAGGCTGACGTGGCAATGTTGTTGTATAAGAACGTGGCAGGTTTTTTACCGAAGTGTTAAATTGTTCATGTTTTTATTTTGACTTATCTGTGGATGATAATGCTCCACACTTATTTATTGCACCTCATTGTCAACAGCATAATTTAAGTATTTCTCGGGTCCATTTCACTAACATGCTTACGAGCTCTTAAACCCGACTTTGCACTTTAAAATAGATTTTGCTGCTTAACAGTGATCTTGTGTACTGAAAACGATCAACATCAAGACATGCTACCGGGACACTTTCGCTGGTGTGTCACAGAAATAGTGTCCCCTGTGATATGGCGGCAGTGTTTTGCATTGTTAAAAAGCTTCTTAAATTAAACAATGGATTATGTTGAATGATGGATCCTCCTTGTGAGCTCATTGTGTCAATGGAACGGTCCCCTGGTCTCGTCCTAACATTTCTTTATTGAGGTCCTCTCTTCCGCTGACCTCTAGACTCAGTACCTCACTAACAGGATTCTCTTGGTATATGGCAAATATGCCCAATTTGCCAGCATTTCCTTCATCTGAAGACATAAGATGGATTCAGGGGTGAATGTCTCCTCCCTGGTCTAGTTAACAAGATATGCAGTGTCATTATTTCACTCATTGATTATAGCAGGTGTAGAGTCTTGAACACAATTTAGTTTTCTCATTCCGTTCGATTTAATATTTCTATGATGGGTCTCCTATCCCATAATTGACATCGACATTCCATTTATTCTGCACAAAATGCTGTTGCCAGTTTGTTTGATTTTCTCTTTTTTATCTGTTTTTAACATAATAATATTTTATCGAGTTTATTTTTGTTCTGTATGAGTTATTCTGTACTATTGGGACAAATAATTCCTGTTTGATGATTCCTGATTGATGAGAATAATAGATGTCTTTCTCATTACGCAGTCTCCTGGAATCTTGTTAGCAGCATGTGTGGGTTTTGTGGTGAGTTAGCTGCTTGACAGAGAGAGTGATTGATGGAATGGAGACTTGCGTGATGCCATTATGTCCTTCTGTGGTCACTGGACATGTCTCTCCAATATGTAGCCGTCCCGATGGCACATGTTACTAATGACGACGAACCACATTAAAGACCATCTATACACCTGTTAAATCTCACGTTTCTGATGGCTGAATCCCATGTTTTTTACCAATCTGTGGATTGACAGATGTTTGATGAAATCATTCAAGATTGAAGCTTCCATCCATGTCCCATTTTCAGACAATCTCCTCTTTTTCAAAAGTAAATTTTTATGGTGTTTTGTAGATATATGGCATTAAATGGCAAACATATATGTTTATAAACGTATAACTTTTAACTACAATGACAAGTTATGTAAATGTCTAAGTCTGTCTCTGATTGCAACCTTAAGATCTGACAGACCCACTTTTTAAACAAACATCATTGATGTAATTATTTGTTTTTTTCCAGGCGAGGTTGAACTAACAGATTTACAACTACGACCAGAGGCCTTGGTAAGTCAGAAACCTTTCTATTACGTCGCATATTTGTAAACAGTGAACACCCACTCATACTTTTGATTGCCCGTCTATCAAACAAGACATGGTAGTCTTCATTGGTAACTAAAATGCCATCCCCACATGGGCTTCTATAAAAATAACAAGGATTGCCATTATTGCAGGACACTGGAAAATGTCAGCTTTTAACATAAATGCCAGAGCATCACAGACGACAATTGGTCGATTCCTGGTGATTGTAAAGACTGTTTTCACAATGTTGCTTAAATACAGCCAGTATTCTAATATCTTTCCTTCTAAAAGGTCATTTATATTTTATCTGGTTTCTACAATAATTATTACTCTTTCTACTAAAGACTTATTTTAATTATTTTTTGTCGCCTAAATACAGCGAGTATGTAAAATATATTTTAGTTATTGCTTTCTGATGTATTATGAAGATATTATATGAAGAAACGTATTTGATGGGTTAGTTCATGTGTTGATTTTTCTATTTTTTAGATATATATCTCTTAATGTTATTGTATTTCAATTAAGATGTTTCTTAATATTTTTGTTTTTAAATTGCTGATTAGGATGTTAAAAAGCATAACATAAAGCATAGTTTCAGTGATTAAATTATTTTATTTTGTCATCATAGTAAAACTTTTACAATCGTTTTTTAACAGACCTAAGCCAGCCAGTTATATTTGATACACTAATGAAGTGGGCTAATTACCTGAGAAAGCAGTGTTGATGTATTTCCTGGAGCGAGCAAGATGAGACAGTTTTTGTGTTGTTAAACTGAAACAGTGTTGCCTGTTTTGTTTCTAGTTTGAGCTTCAGCTGCCTGTGGAAGTGAAGGCCGGAGTTGTGGGTAAGTGATCCTAGCACTGCGTCTTCTTCTTTTTTTCCTTTTCTTGAACGTTTTCTCTACTTTACCTTCTTCCATTTCTACTTCTTCCTTTTCTTAATCTTTTTCTTCATTCTCTTCTATTTCTTCTTTTTCATTATCTTGTTTTTATTCTTCCTCATCCTCCTTTTCCTCTTTGTTTTCTACTTCTTCCTCTTCTTTTTCTTCCTCTTCTTCATCATCTTCTTCATCCTCCTTTTCCTCAATTTCCTCTTCTTAATTTTCCCTCTTCTTCTTAATCTTCTTCCCCCTGATCCTCCTTTTTGTTGTCTTCCTCTTCTACTTCTTCTACCTCTTCTTCATCAACTTCTTCTTCATCTTCTTCCAATACTACACCTTCTTCATTTTCTTCATCATCTTCTACTTCTTCGTCTCTCATCTTCTTTTTCTTCTTTTTCATCTTCTTATTCTTTTTCATCTTATGATTATTATTCCTCTTCATCTTCTTCATATTATTATTATTCTATCTCAAAGCAGCAGTAGATGGTATTAAACGACCATCCTGTTGATCAACAGTTTGGGTGCACTAACCACTAAACCAGTGCTTCAACTTGCTTGAAATACCATTATCGTGACACCATTTCCTCAAACCCATGAGTAGATCTCTATAACTCTGGCTTCATATGCTCATACCAATTTTGTGTGGCATAAATGGAACCATACATAGGCGATTACTGGCAGGATCAATTCCCAGTTACAGAGTCTGTTTTGTTTCACTGCTGTTGACCAAACACGAACACACAAATGGAAATGGAAAGAAGACAGTGTAAAAGCTATAAGCCTTGCTATCTTTCATATAAATATGCCCATTTTGTAAAGCATGCAAGATCAATTTTGAGTCGTCGTTTGCTAAGTAGTTGGTGACAAGACAAATTTCAAAGCATGCAGTTTTTTTTAGTAAAAAACAAATTGTGTCTTGCACACAGTGTGACATTGCCTGATGCACTTTAAGCATAGGGTTTAATGGAGAAATCAATAAGAGCTGAATGCGACTATGACTGAGTATACACAGGGGTACAGTGATCATGGCTCGGTGTCACACAGTAGGGTTTAGTGGAGAAGACATAAATAGGTGTGTAAATAATTAAAGACAACAGGGCTAGAGATTAAACAGCGACCCAGCAGTCTTATTCGTGTGACATTTGAGTGGTGCCGTGAGTCGGTGCATTGAGCTGTTGGTGCACTGGGAGATGCACTAAGTGCTGCTAGACTCATCAGTGAGAGCCAGGAACAACTCACAGGGAGAAACACCTCTCCCACTCACACTAGTGGTGTCAGTTGGGGCTAGGGTGTAATGTTCTGTGTGCGTGTGTGTGTGCGTGCGCGTGTGTGTGCACGCGCACGTGGGTGTTTGTGTATGTGTGTGATTGTGTGTATGTGTTTGTGTACATGCGCATAAATGTTTTTGTGTGTGTGCATGCATGTGTACATGCGTGTGTTTCAGTGTGTGTATGCATGTGTGTCAGTGTGCATGTGATACGCGTGTCACTGTGTGTCAGTGTTTGTTTGTGTGTGTGTGTGTGTGTGTGTGTGTGTGTGAGTAAGTGATAAGTGTGTGTGTTTGTGTGTATATGTGTGTGTGTACATCTGCAAGCATGTGTGCGTGAATTCAGCATACATACATGTGTCTGTGTGCAGTGCTGTACACATACACGTGTCTGTGTGCAGTGCTGTACACATACACGTGTCTGTGTGCAGTGCTGTACACATACACGTGTCTGTGTGCAGTGCTGTACACATACACGTGTCTGTGTGCAGTGCTGTACACATACACGTGTCTGTGTGCAGTGCTGTACACATACACGTGTCTGTGTGCAGTGCTGTACACATACACGTGTCTGTGTGCAGTGCTGTACACATACACGTGTCTGTGTGCAGTGCTGTACACATACACGTGTCTGTGTGCAGTGCTGTACACATACACGTGTCTGTGTGCAGTGCTGTACACATACATGTGTCTGTGTGCAGTGCTGTACACATACATTCACTCACATCTGTTAATTATTATGTACATACTCGCATGTCCAACTGCATACAAATGCACACAGTGTAGCATTCATGTGTGCATGCCTGTGTGCAATCAAGCATGCAACGTGGGCGTCTGTATTGACCATGGCTGACATGCAGAGAATGCATTGTCCTGTCCATCAGAGTGTTTTTTCTCTACTTAATGTATTTATTGATTTCCCGCCTTCAGTTCATAACTTGGCAGTCCAGGATCAGTGATCCACGATCTATGATCTAGCATGCTCCAACACTGTCAGACGTCTGATTGGTTCTCTCACAGTCATTCTCTTGTCAAATAAACATTTCCTCTATTGCTATCCTATATTTATCTAGAATATAATTAGTTCATATCTTGTCCCATATTATTTGCAAGATGTTTATTGATTCAGTGGAGATAGCTAGTTAAAGCTGATTACATTGTGTGTAGATCAACATATCGCTAAGAAGTCTGTTTTGTTTTGTCATGCAATTTTTACGTTAACATGGCAGAGACATTTTCCCTTTGTTCGCGTGATATCACCTGTGTGATATTGCCTACATGTGATATTGCCTGTATGATATCACCTGTGTGATATCACCTGTGTGATATTGCCTAC